>PVKM010030674.1:0-17186 GCA_004027735.1 Carollia perspicillata
CATGGACATGAGTTAAGGTGGGAAATGATGGTGGGAGGGGGGTACAGGGCAGAGGGAAATAAAAGGTAGAAAAAATGGTACAACTGTAATAGCATAATTAATAAAATATATTTTTTAAAAAGATTCTCTCCTTATCTTTAATCTTGGATAATGTAATTACTTGATGTGCCTTGGTGTGTGCTTCTTTGGGTCCAAATTCTTTAGGACTCTCTGGGTTTCCTGGACATCTTAAAAGTCTATTTCCTTAGCCAGATTAGGGAAGTTCTCTTTCATTATTTTTTCAAGTAAGTTTTCAATCTTTGGTCTTCCTCTTCTCCTTCTGGCACCCCTATCATTTGGATGTTGGAATGTTTAAAGTTGTCCTAGAGGAAGTTCCTAAGCTGCTCCTCATTTTTTTGAATTCTTATTTCTTCATTCTGTTTTGGTTGAATGTTTATTTCTTTCTTCTCCAGACCATTGAGTCCTGGTTTCCTTTCATTCACTGTTGGCTCCCTGTACATTTTCCTTTATTTCACTTCTCATAGCCTTCACTTTTTCTTCTATTTTGCAGCCATACTCAATGATTGAGTATAGTTGAGTATCCTGATTTTTGTGAGCATCCTGATTACCAGTGTTTTGAATTCTGCATCTGATAGATTGGCTATCTCTATGTCGCTTAGTTATATATTTTTTTTCTGGATCATTCATCTGTTCTTTCATTTGGGCTATTTTTTTTTTTTTTTTGTCTTGGCACACCTGTTACATAGTAAGGGGTGGAGCCTTAGGTATTCACCAGGGTGGGGCAACCAATGTTGCTGCACTGTGGTGCTCTGTGTGGAGGAGGGGTCTGAAAGGGACCAATGCCTCTTGCTCAGCTCTCAGCAGGCTTTCAGTCATTTTCCCCACTACCCGCAAGCAAATTGGGCCCTTCTGGTGCTGATTCCCAGGTGGGTGGTTTTGTGTATGTTCTAGGACCCTGTGGGTCTCTCCAGCAACCTCTCCTCTGAGGCTGGGAGTTTCTCTTGCCACCGCAACCCCTGCAGGTTTTTTCAGTCAGAGATCAGTCAGCTTTGAGGGTTTGTTTCCCAGTGCTGAAAGCTAGGGTTGCATGGTCTGTCTTGCTCCCCAGTTGTTCTTCCCAGTTTATCTGCACACAGATGTAGGATCACCCACTCTGCCAGCTACCACCGTGCCCAAGTCTGCCAGCCACGGCCTCGCCTGCCCAGGTCCTCCAGCTGTGGCCTTGCCGTGAGTCCTTTCCACTTTAGCTGCCCATCTCTGCTCCTCCTATCGGTCAGGATGAATATTTTTTCTTTAACTCCTTGGTTGTTGGACTTTCATAGAGTTTGATTTTCTGGCAGTCCTGGTTATTTTTCATTTTTAAATTTGTTGTTGGTCTTCTTTGGTTATGCAAGGAGGCAAAGTGTATCTACCTACACCTCCATACTGGCTGGAAATCTTATATTTTATTACCTTTCATTGACAAATTGATACTAAAAACATATAATACAATTTGTCTCTTTAGTATCTCGCTGTTATCTCATCTGAGTAGCAACATATTTTAAGTTTTATCACCAAGAAGTATTTTTGATTACTTGATTAAACTCTCTAATTGCCTGTTTGAACTGTCGATAATTTGTTCTATTGGCAAAGTGTGTGCTGTTGCTGAGATGCCTCATTTTCAGCTGCAAAATACTGTATATGGTAATCTATAGGAGAAGTAGTTCTTAACTAAACATGCATATGAAGCAATGACAAAGGACAAAAAAATCATTTGTATCTCTAGCAGAAAATGAAAAACAACTTGACCAAAGGACATTAAAAAATTCAGAAAAATTAGTTTTTATTTCAGAAAATGGTTCATATATATAAATGGTATATATATGTATATATGCTGGGAATATGATTTTTCTATAAGGTAGAAAGACACATCCTTTTAAAGAAATAAATACTAGTACTTCAAAACTTGTTATTTCTCATTCACATATTAAAAATAGATACACTTGTTTTTAAATTAGAGAAATAATAGATTGGCCTAATATTTAATGTTCTTAATGCAACAATATAATTGCATATTAAAAATGAAAGATTGCAGGAATCAAATTTATTGCAATGATATAAAAAGCAAACTAAACCAAACCAAATAGTACCTACCCACTGAAGAAAAAGTAAAAGTAAAGTGAAAAGTGCAACAACCTCTGAAAGTACCACTGGTATAATTCTAGACAGGTGTGGACCCAACTGTGAAACTAAGGAAAAGCATATGCAAATACTGATAAATCAGTAAAATCTTTTTGGGTTGTGCTTTCACAAGAAGAAAGAGTATCAATGTCCAAAGTCTTGAGTTTTTAAGGATTATCTAATACAACTGTGTGAAAAGTAAACATTGAATTCTTTATGTTGTGTTGTTTCAATGTTTGTGCTCATGTATATGTTTTAATGTTTCATTTTCATAATATGAGCCTCAGGAGGATAAGTGAGGACTAACTAAAATAGCATTTGCCTACCTTTAAGATCCTGGGTGTGTTTCTTAGAGATCAGCTGGCCATCACTTCTGAGAAATCTCATGACGAATGAAGCCATTGTACACAAACACAGAGTGCCCTATATGCCATTGTTTAATGGCAGCTACCCAGAGTAGGTGGCAGGAGGGCAAGAAATTCCAGAGGAGTCCTATTTAAAATATTTGAATGACATTACACAAACTTGTACTCAGATCGTATCCTGGTTATCCCCAGGGAAAGGGCAGTTGCTTAGAGTAAAGTAGGCAGACAAAAGGGCCTGAGTCCTGAAATTATGAAGCATCCTCCTTGTTAGTGGGACACAAGTCAGACAAGTCTGCTTTCATTGCCATCGTAAATGCGAGGGATAATGCAGAGCTTTGGGCTGTGAGGCAATTGAGAGGCTACACAGGTTACACCAGTTAAATGTTTAGTGTGAGGAGTGAGGGTGATTTCAACCTCTTAGAACTAGATCAGAGATCTGGTAGTCAAATGAAGCCCAGTGTATCAGTTTGGGTGCTATTTCTAAGTCAGGAAAAGATCCAAGGTGAGGTTGCTGATTATGCTGCTTGTTATTTTGTTAGCTACCTCCTCCATCTGGTTACAATTACTTGTGAGAAAGTAGTGGGGAAGAGAAAGGACAGAGATCGGCAAATCAGGCTGATTAACTAATTTACTTTGCTGTGGGGTGTGGCAGACTAAGAGTTAGCAGGAGGTGAGAGTGCAGGTGATAAATTAGACATCTCAAAGCTTGCCTCTCTCCCTTCCCTTTGTAGTCAGCTATATGCTATACAGGGAAGTGTATATAGAAGGCTTTCTTCTACGAAATATCTTTTGTACTTTGATGTTCCATCACAAGCCAATGGTGGTAAATGCATAGTATATATACTCCTACTCCATCACTGTATGTGCAGCCAACACCAGTGCTCCCGACAGGGTTTCCGAGTCAGCCTCAGAGTCACCATGGTCCCTGGCTGGCCTGTAGCATACATTGTTGAAACTTGATTTCTATTAAACTGCTAACCAGTGTCTTTTTTACTTGCCTTCTTTTACTGGTGATTACATGCTTTAACTGAACATAAGCATCATCTAGGGAGTTTTTTAAATGCCAGTGCCTAGGCCTGACCCTGGAAATTCTGATCGCATTGATCTGGGGGAAAGTCTAAGTGTTAGCTATTTGTAAGATCTTCCCAGGAAAGCCTACTCTGTAGCTGGACGCAGCTCTCCTGGGGAAGGAGTGTGCATGCAGACCTTCAAAACTCACAGTGAGAAGGAGCCAATCAGAGTCTTTTATCAGCGTCATGAGAAGAGTTGAGGTTGAAAGAACAGAAGAAGTAAAAGAAAGTGTGGTAAATTAGAGGGTATCAATTCAGAGTTGCTCCCGACCTGCTGTTCTTGAGCTGTTCCAGATCACAAGAAACATTAGGAGTCAGTTTTCTTATTTTAAAGTCAAACTGGTTCCTTTGCAAGCTGTCTCTTGCCTTTGGATCTGAGTCAGATAGCACAGAAGTCATTTTTAGCCTCTTTTATGGGTTGAATTCTTTCTAACATCATGGATACAGAAACTTTAATAGCTGAAGACTAAGGTAGCAAATCAATCCTCAAGAGTTATTGACTGTTGGTGTTTTCATCATTTAGCATATTTAAGCTGCCAAGTAAAGTAAAACAAACAAAAAGCTTCTGAGTCCCTTCAAGTATATATTAGTGCTTAATATGATATTTTGTAAAGCATCCATGATATGTCTCAGAATGACTCTTTCTACTCTACAATTAAATGATCGTACTTCATATTGAGATGTAAAATAAAAAAAGAAAAAGAAAGAAAGAAAGAAAGAAAGAAAGAGAGAGAGAAAGAAAGAGAGAGAGAGAGAAAGAAAGAAAGAAAGAAAGAAAGAAAGAAAGAAAGAAAGAAAGAAAGAAAGAAAGAAAGAAAGAAAGAATCTTTAAAAATGTAGCAGGTTTAGGCCCTAGTGGGTATGTAAGGAATATTCCTTAATAAAACTTAAGGAGGGTTATTAAGCAAAGTGGATCTGAAAACCGGGAGTTTACATTTCATTCTTGGTCCAGTCAATCACCTAATGTGTGACCTTTCACAATGCACTTCCCTTTCCTTGACTTAATTCTTCATTAGTACATGAAAGAGTTGAACTGTTCCTTATGGGTTCACCATTCTATAGATCTCCAATAAATCAGTTTTAAGGAGGCAAATAACAGTGTGTAAGCGGTGGGAGAGCAGTGGAGAGGGCTCCTACCAAAGTGTTTGTAATTCTGCACCTGTGGGAGTTCGTCCTACCCAGTATCAAATCAGCCTGCCTAGCAATTAACAAATAGAAGTTTTGTGACAATAAAAGAGACATGTCCTGTCACATATTCATAATCCCCTAAAATTCATGCACAGATGCTCCCACAAACACTTTTTTCCAGCGACAAAAGCAAATGAAGTCCAAGTGGCAACCCATTTGTTCTTCCTGCACTATTAGAGAGCTAGCATTTTTAAAAAGCATTATAGATTTAGCATATGTACATGCATTTATTCATGTGAACTAAATGGTTGGCAGCTCATCAAGTGTTCTCTTCTAAATCTAATGGGCTGATTTAAGGAATTTTTTAAGTTTAAAAAGAATGATTGTAAAAATAACACAGTGGACCTTCTGTTTAGGTTCTGGTTGCTTTTTTCCTTGGAAATCCTTGAGACACAGTCTAATTTACTTTTTTATAAAAATGCTCTCCCTGGGCCATTCTGATATTCTTTCACTTTTCATTGCTCATGCTTTATCTCAGGTGGGCGTGCTTTTCCAAAAGAGAAGTATGGAGTGAGGTTGCACTAAGTCACAACCTTAGTAAGTGGCTGGATTGAGTCAATAACTCATTTCTTTACTTGTAGCGTTGTACCTGCCCCTTACTCCACCATGCAAAACACTTTCAAGATTTCACACTCTTGTTGACCATTGCCTTTTACCTTCTTTCTCTTTACTGGGCACTTCTCATCAGAATATAATTATGATCAATTCTTTGTGGAAACAAATATTTCTACATGGCTACTGTCCCATCTCCTTTATCTTTTCAGTTAATTTTTACAAAAAATGTTATCAAAATGTATGAAATTATATAAATGTAGATATATATACTATTCATATGTTTCTGAAAGATGTTCCATTGGAGGTAAAAATAGAAAGCTCAATTTACAAAGATAATCTATTTGATTTCATTTGCTTTGAATATATTATGATTATTCTCTCTATTATATAATATCTGTAAATAAATAAATATTTGTTTGAGGCATACTCAGAAAAAATTTCCAATGTGACACAAAACAAAGAATTGGAAACTGCTTTAAATGATTCCTAAGTTTATGATAAGAGCAAATGGTGTTTGATTATGTAATTATCAAAATATCCCCAGAGACTTTTGTCATCATTTTCTTATGTACATAAGAAAATGTACATCTATATGTACATTTAGAGGCGTATGTACATCTATAGAGGCGCATTACTGATTCAGATGTGAATTGAGTATGTGATGTCCATTATCTTTCATACTACCTTAAGGATCTTTTTTGTTTTGTTTTTGTGGTTATTTTCACTACATTTATATCTTTTGTTTGCAAGTTTTTCTGTGTCTTGATTTTTATAAATGTGCCAATTACTAGGGCTTCCACTGATAATAAGACTGTGCAAGATAGAGGAAGGAGATAAGTGAAAATTCAAATATTGTGTGGGTTCATTTGAATACAAAGACATTTTCTTATTCTTACTGGTTTTTTCTATATCCCAAAGGTATCCCTGGCTCTATTTGTGAAAATTTCTTTAAATTGCACAAATTAAAATAAAGTTAAAGACCCATAGAAGAATAGGCATCTTTCTTTGTGACAATAATGATAATAAGTGCTTGTGGTGGGACAAATGATACTGATTATTTATTTGATTCCATGAGATATTAAAAGAATATTGTTAAAATATCTGTACCTGCATGAGAATACCATTTTTTAAACTAATAAGAGTCTTAAAAAAGTCTTACTAAATTTCTTTATTTTCATGTAATAGAATGAGCTCCAGAGGTTAAGGAAATAGCAAGATTTAATTTCTAGGTCGAAGCAGAACTAGAAGAGACTCTAGGTCTGATGGTTAATTTATGTTTCAAGCTGATTAGGCCATGGTGTGTCCAGATATTTGGTCAAAATTATTTTGGGTATTTTCTTGAGGGTGTGTAGGATAAGATTAATGTTTAAATTCTTAGACCAACTAAAGCAGATTGCCTTCTCTAATGTGGGTGGGCCTGATCCAATCAGTTAAGGTCTGACTAGAACAAAAAGTCTGACCTCCCCTGAGCAAGGAGGCTTTTTCCTGCCTGATGGCCTTCAGACTGGAGCAACACCATTGGCTCCCCTGGGTCTCCAGCTTGCCAACTCACCATGAAGATCTTGGGACTTGTCAGCCACCATTATCCCATGAGTCAATTCCTTATGATAAATCTCTTTCCTCTCTCTCTCTCTCTCTCATCTCTTATTGGTTCTGTTTATCTAGAAAATCCTAACACAATAGGTATTGCATCACATTATAGAAAGGGCTCTTCCACTCCATACTACCCTTTGAGACTTAAGGTTGGCTGAGGGAGCAGTACTACACTGTGTATCCTAGAGTCAATAAAGCCTTCACAGCCTTGGAAAGCTGTGTGTCCCGGCAGGCCTTTAGCAGGAGGTGGGATAAGCTGTACTGAACCTCTATGATTGGCCTGAAAGAAAATGCAGAGCCTTTCTTTCGTGCAAGAAACACAGAAATGCATCAGACCTTTAGGGTGCTTGCTAGTCAGTTTGTATTAGTTTGTATTCTCTGATAAATTTTAGAAATAGGAGAATGCCATGAGAATTTTCTTAACAAAATATGCATTGTTTTCTGCTTAAAAACATTAATCACAATTAACATCATTTTCCCAATTTAAATCCCCAGATTTGGGGTATATTGTATAATGTGCATAAAATATTTTTATGCATCATAAGGGTTTGGGAGGATCATATAATTACTGATTTTCAATATATATTAGAATCCATGCAGATAAAATTATTTTTAAGACCTATGTGAGTATATATTAAGAATGTTTTATGTAGTGTAATTAAACTAATATAATATCATATTGAGAATAAAATATCAATGTCAAATATGTTATAACCCATTATAAAATACTACGTAACCATTATTATTATTTAATAATTTAATTTCAGATTTATGTTATGCAGTATTTGTTTTGAAGGAAAAAAGGTTATTTAAATCCAAGTCTATGTATTAAGGAGCTGTGTTGCATTTAGATTCCAATGACTCCCTTTGACAGTAGCTTTCAAATAAAATCTATCATAATACCGACAAGTATATGCATCTTAATGAAATACATCAAAGTTTATTTCCTAAAGACCATGATTTTAAGATAAAATATTATTAAACACTTTGATTTATTTCACAAGCAGCTAAAATGAATGGTAGACAGGGGTCGACATATTTCTCTTGCTGTCTTATGATTTTGGTCAAGGGGTACTTTACATTTCTCCACACTAGAGGTTTGATGTTCTCAGGTTCATCTTAGTAACACAGAAACTAAAATGAACTGAAGCTAACTTTGACCCTCATTTGTCCTCAAACAGTCATTAAGGAGGTTGACGTAGAGGAGTGCTCAAGCATTTTGAACCAGAGTTCTGGGGGAAAGTGGAGTAGGAGCTGACACATTAAGTCAAGATTGTTAATAGGCTTATGAGAAATAAAATCTTCCCATCGGTTCTACCAATAGAGGTAAACTGGAAAACTTACCCATTCCTCATGTTTAATTGGTGATCTCTTATTAATATAGTTTGTATTGTATGCTAACCAAGAGGACTGAGTATTTGTGAATAAATTTCTATTAAGCACAAAGAGGTGGGGGACATAAAGAAGGGTGAGTGGGCTTAAGGAATGAACTCTGGTCAGGCAGCAATTTACTCTTCAGCAGGTCAGGGTGTTGCTCCAGTTTAAGAGACAGTTCAAACTGTTATTTTAAAAAAATATTGTTACCATAGAAACTGACACACTACAAAACATTGATATTTTATCTCTCAAGAAGAAAAAAGACAATTTTTAAAGCAACCATCATGGGGAGCAAAAAAAGCTTTGAACAGGTCCATACATTTGAAATTATAAAAAGTCAAACAAAAAATTCAGAGATTTAATTTTGTAAAATAATGTTAGCACTTCTAAGTATCAAGAGCTGTCATTCTGTGGCCTCTTATAAAATAGGACAATTTCTTAAGTATATTTATGCTTATGTCAGGGGAGAGTAGATAGATAAATGCTTCTGAATAAAGTAATCAAACTCTGGTCCATACCCTTTGACAAATGACTGAACGATTTACTTGAAAGTTTTCAAATTCTATGGCATTTAATTTTGTCTTGAACACTTTATTTACTTATTCTTCTAAATGTTTTCATGATAATTGGGCATTTCATTATAGCCCAAATGTCTCATTATCAAAATCTTACCCAAGAAAATAGTCTACTTTCAATTACTTGACTTGATAGAAAAATAGCAATAATTCAAAATTATGGATAACCCCCTTAATCATATGTAAGTCTCACATCGAGTTTAATTATTCTGAAAACAGCTCTGGCTAATGTGGGCCAGTGGATTAAGTGCCAGTCTGTGAGCCAAAGAGTCGCTGGTTCAATTCCCAGTCAGGGCACGTGCCTGGGTCGTAGGCCAGGTCCTCAGTGAGGGGCACACCAGAGGCAACCACACATTGATGTTTCTCTCCCTCACTTCTCCCTCCTTTCCCCTCTCTGAAAGTAAATAAATAAAATCTTTAAAAAATAATTGTTGTGAGAGTATTATATAAAACATTATGGCAATTATGCAAAAGGCCATTGGATATTGGAAGGGATTGTTAGTAGAGAGAAGAGGACCACAGACTTGGGCCCTTCACTTATAGGAAGGTAAAAGATAAGCAAAGAACTCAAAAAGGAGAGAGACTAGAAATAATCAGTGAAATAAGAGGTAAATGAAAACAATAGTTTTGTCTTAAAATACAAGTGAAGAATGTCTATCAAAAAAGAAAGAGTAATCAACTGTATCCAATGCCACTGGAAAAAAAACTGAACATCATTTACAGACATTAAGAACAGAGAAATCAATAGGTTTAGTACAGTGGTGAAGGTAAAACTCAGATTGTAAGCAATTAAGGGAAAATAGGAAGAAAATATGGTAAGATCATATGGTAATACAATTTTTAATTTTTTTGAGAAACCTCCAAACTGTTTTCCATAGTGGCTACACCAATTGACATTTACACCAACAGTGAACAGAGTTTTATTTTCTCCCATATCCTCATCAACAACTTCTTACCTCTTGTCTTTTTGATAATAGCCGTTCATTGGTTATTATGGAAGAGAAATTCTACGATATGACTTCAAAGAGCCATCTTAACTTGGAGGTTTCCATTTACCTTCATTTGAAGCACAGCTTTAAAAGAAAGTCTTAGGTTAAATAAACCCAAATGAGGCTTCTCAGCTTATCCTTCTAGGCAAACCAATCTTGTCTATGAAATGTTTCTACTAGAATTATAGTAAGGCGTATATATTTGTGTGTGTGTAGATATATATAGATGTCTATATATATCTATACACACATAGCAGGGGAGAGTAAGGGGGAAGAGGGAGAAGTATAATTGAACGACAATAAAAATTTAAAAGTAAAAATAAAAGAACATTTTCCACTATCTTTGTCCTGTGATAATTGTGATATCTTATTTTATTGCATTATAGTTTCCCTAGCAATTAAGCTTTTATTTTGTTTTATTTAGAGAAGAAATATGTAATTCAGTCTTCTCTTAATGAGAATGTTTCCCAGGATTTTTTACAGCATATTTTTATTTGATATTATTTTCATTCAAATAAGAGAAATAAGACTTTAAATTAATACAAATACATGAAAACATCTGGATTTCTTTTCTACGAACTAGTTAGATAAAGTGAAAAATAATATTCCTTATTTTTCAAGAAAATTTGAAGAGGCACCAATGGACATTATTCTCCCTTTGCTTTGCTGCTTTAGTTAATTAAAACTGTACTGAACAGAGCCCTTAAAATTTTAATATGAGACTCATTCCTACATTAATTTTAGGGAAATGTATAAGAGGCTCTAATTGCTTTCTCCTTTCCTTCACCCCAGTATCAGCTCAATAAGGAGGGTATTCTGTTATTTTTCTTTTTATAGTTGCAAACGCTAAAAATATGAGTGATAATTTTAGAAAAGCTAACAGCATTTGGAGGTGTCAGTGTTCTCAGTAGCAATTTGGTTTGAAAGAGTATATATATATATATATATATATATATATATATATATATATATATATAGAGAGAGAGAGAGAGAGAGAGAGAGGGAGAGAGAGAGAGATTTGAACCTATTCAAACATCAGTGGATGCAAAGTTAGAATTCAGCACATTTCTTTTCAGTGGGAACATCTGGGTAATGAAAGAATAGCCATTTACTTTTCCAATTCAATAAGTCTTCAAAAAACTTTAAAGACAGCATCAGGTAAGCTTTTTAACCTCAAAGAGTTAACCCAAAGTAACTAATGAACTCTTCAGTTCAGGTAGATTGGAAAAATTGGGCCAGGTTAAATATAGATTAAAAAGACTATGAGATATTAAGAAAAATTTTATTGGTCCCATGTGAAAGGGCTTTCTCTATTAGACATACCTGGAGATTTACTGAATTAATAGTTTAAAAAATACATATTTGAAGTAATTTGAATAATACATATTAAATTTATTTCTAATTCCATAAAAAGTTTCTGAAAGAAATATTGGGTGTCCACAAACTAAAAATGCTCTGCCACAGGAAGCTTCTATATCAGTGAGCCCATCACAAAACTAGCTACACGACTCTGAACTGCTGGGTAGACCTATAGCAGAGGAGTGATGTTTTGCTGTCCTAATGCATTATGGACTGAATGTGTGTTAACCCAAAATTTATATTTTAAAACTCTACCTGCCAAAATGGTGCTATCAGAGGATGGGGCCTTTTGAGGGTAAGTTAAGTTTAACTGAGGTCATGAGGGTGGGAATCCTATTATGGTATTTGTGCCCACAAGAAGAGACTAGAAAGCTTACTATCTCTTTCTCTCTACCACGTGAGGACACAGCAATAAGGCAGCCATCTGCAAATCAGGAAGAGAGCTCTCACCAGAAACTAAATCAGCCATTACCCTGATCTTGAACTTGCTAGTTTCCAAAACTGTGAGGAATAGATATACATTGTTTAAGTCAACTAGTCTATACTATTCTGTTATAGTTGCCCAAACTTATTTATACATACCTACATACTTTTCTAGATTGAGTGTCAAGTAGTTATGCATTTTATTAATTAAGTCATTCCTGGGGTAATATAAACAACACCAAAAAAATTAGGTAGTTATTTCGATATTCATAACTGGCAAATATCAAATGTTCTGAAGAGAGAGTTTAGATGGAGTAGTGGTACTGATTTTGAATAATACATCCAAACAATGCACATGACATGATATTGTGCAAAGGATATTTCATAAGCCAAATGAGGAGGAACAAGTATAAAAGTGAAAATGGGAAAATGAGAAGCTGATCCAAAAATTGCATTTGAAGTGTATGGGTTACAAATAGCAAGGCTGCTGTCTTACATGCTCTGCAATAGAGAGCTGTACTATTTAATTCAATGTTCCATGTATCTTCAATTCGCCCCACAACATTATCAGTAATTACAAAGAGAAAGCATTTCTCACATTATGAAAATCCAGGCTCTGGCAAAAAGGCCTCTGTCATAATCCAACCTGGTTCATCCTGATGAAGGATTCGTGCCAGAGTAGCAGTGGCTTTTGTGTTTTGAATCAGTGCTTTCTTCTCTTGACTGCTATGTATGGAGAGTGTTTTGCCTAATTGCACATTTACCAGTGTAGCTCAAGAATTAACAACAATGCTAAATTTCTGTTGGCTAACCTTCTCCCATGTCCACAGAAAAATTACTTTAAATCACTGCTCACATAGATTCTTGTTGCAACTAATATATTCATTTGTTTGTTTCAGACATTATGAGTCAAAATTCTTCCAACTCAAGCAGCTTTTGAAATGTAGAATATTTGCCACTCCTAAATAGGTCTGTTTTTTAGGGCCCTATGGGTGGCTAGAAATAATTCATAGTGCAAGTCAACAGATCTGCAGACCCCAGTGGGTTTCCAATTACCCTTTGCTTTCCCTGTATGACACAAACCCCAGGGATCAACTGCAGATTATGTCAGTGAGTTTCAGAACTGTGCAAATGCCACTGCTAGTCTTATTTCCTAAACTAATTTCTGCTGTCTTTTTGTCTTCCCCAGCTGTCCCTCCAACATTACACACATATTCCCTAGCTCACAATTTCTTCTCTCTGCACAAAGGGCTATGTTCTCGAGTAAGAAATCCCTAAGACAAGTACACTATGTTATTTACTTGAGTATCACTGGGGACCAGATTAATATTTGTACTGTAAGATGTATGCCAAGAAATTTAATAAACTACTCCTACAGTGAATGAATTAATGAAAATATGGGGGAGAAAGGAATGGAACTAAGTCAGGAAGTAAGAAAGGCTTCCTTGAATTTACTTTTTCAAGTAAACTCAAGATTTAATAACAGATATAATTGGATTATTTTAAAGAAATGAATCATGAGCTATAACTTGTATTAATCAAAATATGTAACCTCAAAATGACCAAATTCCAAAAGAAACTGACAGTTTATGCTATGTGGAGGCTTATAACTCAAAGAGTTAATGATAAACAATACATAAAAATAATTGTCCTGGAAACAAGTTATTTGAATAACCCAAGTAAAAAGAATAACCTTTTAAATCAACAATTAGAGATAATACATTTTTTTCTCACTACATATAGTAAGCAATGAATCAATTCTCAAAAATATTCAACAAATTGGTAGTAGTCAAGACTGATTTTCTGAATACAAAAAATTAATAACTTATTCTAAATAATAAAACATTTAAAAAACTGATAAGCTGAAAAATAAAATTAATCTTTACTACCTTATAGTTTAATGAAGAATAGAAAATAATAAAATGCTTCATATCAACTGTTCTAAATTTATATGTTCACCTTTCAGCTATAACAAACCTCCCACTAAAATCTAATGTTTGAGCTGTATGAAAACATGTACATGTGTGTAGTATCTGTGTATACACACATTTGAAAATCTTACAAATTTGCCATGGCAGTATAATTTGAGTGTACAAGAGTCTGAAGAGATAGGAGACTCACTGAAGTGGGCCCAACATTCCAAACTGCTTTTATTCTCGAGGAATTTGCTTATTTTTAAGTAGTACATTAGGAGAGGCTAAGTAGCTGTTATGAGGTGACATTTCTCCTTCCTCCACATCAACCCCAGTTCCAAACTGTATGCGCTCTGTATCAAACAAGAATGGCTGAGAAAGTACAGGCTCCTTTCCTCTAACTAGCCTCTTCACTCATAACACAGAAACTTTATGCCAAACTTGGAAACAGAGAACAATGACCCCCAATTATCCTTGCCTGAGTTTACTCTGAGGATGGAGGCTCCATGACATAATATTGGGTTGGCCAAAAAGTTCATTTAGCTTTTTTTTTTTTGTATAATGGTTCTAGTAGCACTTAGTTGTCTTTAACTTCATTGGAAATAACTGTGTTAGATTATATTGTAATAGCTGACATATCAGCATGCATTTAAAAAAACTTATCAAAATTGGTGAATTTTTGTGCAGCCATTTTAATATTGAAGATGGAAGAAGATATACAACATTTTCGGCATATTATGTTTCATTAATTCAAGAAAGGTAAAACTGCAACTAACATGCAAAAGAAAAGATTTCTACAGTGTATGGAGAAGGTGCCATAATTAATTGAATGTATCAAAAAAAGTGGGTTGCAAAGTTTCTTGGGACTATTGACATTATGGTGAAATGATTCTTTGTTGTGGCACTCTCTTATGCATTGGAAGGTGTTAACAGCACCCCTAGCCTCTACCAACTAGAAGCCAATAGCAGGATATAGCCAATATACACAAAATATCCAAACCAATAAAGTTATTGGTGAACATGAAAAATGTGTCTTTTATTTTATAAAACACCTAAATGGACTTATTAGCCAGCCCAATATATGAGGCATGAGGACCAGAGGCTACCATCATGCCCAGCACCCTATGTGTAAAGAAGGAATGCCATTTTGAGAGAACTGAAGCACTGTTTCCATCCCAGCTCTGGAGAGATGGTGCAAATATCTATGCCAGAGGAAGAGGCAGGACATAAGAGCACACAGCTCTAAAGTCCTCTACAAGGTAACTAACATTGTATTTGTGAAAAATATCCCATATGTGAAGAATTTCAAGTATAAGGACACTGTTGAAACAGTGGAGATATTGATAGTAAGTAATGAAGAGAAGGCTGTAGTTCTATGAAACAAACATAGATCAGAAATAAATTTAACAGAAGAATCAGGGAAAGAGTGAAGAACTCCCCCTTGGATTGGAACAAGCTTCAAAAACTAATGTCAAAGACTATCCCTGCAAAGGAGTCTGAATTCAATTGGATCATACTGTGCAGCAATTTATGTTCATAACCTGTTGGAAGCAATAAAACAGTGAGCTGGCACTTCCTGTAGGTGAACAACTGGGTGTAATACCAACAACAGCAGACAGGTTAACAGAGAGATTAGGGGAAAAAATAGTCAAAGACGGTCTTGTTAAACCTTTGTTATTCCAGGGTGACTGTTAGAGAATATGCTAGATTACACCCTCTAAGGAATAATGTCAGAGGCTATAAATTGCAGTAGAAACAGATTTCACTGAACTATGCCAGCTACACCAATGAACAAACAAACAATAAAACACATAAAAACTATACAAGCAGCAAATCCTAGGGGATTACTATCTAAATGTATTACAATGTATTATCTTAAATATAATTTTTAGGAAAAATTATGAAACATGCGCAAAGCTAAAAAGTGTGACCCATACAGGAAACTGAAAAAAAAAAAGGCCCATACACAGGGAAAAACAAAAACAAATAAATAGGCAATAGAAACTGCCTTTGATAGGGCTGGCCCATTGCATTTAGCACACAAAAAAACTTCAAAGCAGCCATTATACATTTGTTAAAAGAACAAAAGTAATCTTGCTTTAAAAAAGGAAAGATGATATATGACAATATCTCATCAAATAGAAAATATCAATAAGAGATAACGAAAACTGGAAATTTTTAAATAGAAAATATCAATAAGAGATAACGAAAACTGGAAATTTTTAAATAGAAAATATCAATAAGAGATAACGAAAACTGTAAATTAGGGGTTAAAAAGCAGATTAGCATTGATTTGTCCTAACAAAGGAAGAATCATAAAATTTGAAGATAACTATATACAAATTATGTAATCTGAAGAACAACAGAGAGCTAAAACAAATACAAAAAAGATAAAGCCACAGAGAAATTTAGGACACATGTAAGTATGCCAACATCATGTCATGAGAGTGCCAGAAGCAGAGGAGTGAAAGGAGAAAAAAATATTCAAAGATATAATGGCTGAAAAACACTAATATACAAGACACTCAGTGAACTAGAATAATAATAATAAATACAAAGGGATTACATAGAGACACATCCTGGTAAGAATATTGAAAGCAAGTGACAAAGTCTTAGAAGAACAAAAAAAAAATGATCCATCCCGAGAAAGGGAAATCTAATAAGATTAATAGCTGATTTTTCATCAGTAACAATGAAAGCCAGAATGCAGTGGGAGATAATCTAAAAGGATTGGGAGTGAGAGAACTGTCAACCAAGAACCTAATATCCAACAAAATGATCTTTTTAAAGGTTTTTTATTTTTATTTTTAATAGTTTATTTTTTATTTTATTTTTTCATTATCATTTATTCCCCCTACACTCTCTGTAGCTTCCATCCCTTCCCACTCTGCAATCACCACATTGCTGTCTGTGTCCATGAGTTCTTTTTCTTCTTTGCTCTGACCCTCCTCCCCCCTCCAGAGCTGTCATCCTGCTCTCCATCTATGAGTCTATCTCTATTTTGCTTGTTGGTTCAGTTTGTTTGTTAGATTCTACATGTGAGTGAAATCATATGGTACTTGTCTTTTTTGGACTGTCTTATTTCACTTAGCATAACGTTCTGTAGTCTTTCCATGCTGTTGCAAAAGGTAAAATTTTCTTTTTATGGCTGAGTAGTATTCCACTGTGTAAATGTATCATAGTTGTTTTATACACTAATAATGTAGGCAAAATAAAGACATCCCCTTGTTAATAAACAAAAGTAAATCCAACAGATCTTATTGCTAAAAGATTCAAGTTATAATAGATCCTAAAGGAAACTTCAGCCAGGCTAAAAGTAGGTGACTGAGAAAAAAATCTGAATACACACATACACACATAAATAATACTGGTAAAAGTAATAATGTAGGTAATTTAAAGTACAGTATAATTAAAATAGACTATAATTTCATATTTCTTCCTCTTTCTCTTTTTAACAGATTTAAAAAGCAACTGTATAATATGATATGTATATAATTGTATTTTTAGAATATAACATATAGATATCTAATATATTCACCAATAATAGCAGAGGAAGTTGGTGAAGTAATTTTGTACTTAAATAAGAAAAAGAAATAACATCAATACTGAGGAACAAACA
>PVKM010030675.1:0-17168 GCA_004027735.1 Carollia perspicillata
GGGGTCTGACTCCATAGCCGAGCCCATACGCGGTTCTGGTAACTTCTGGTTTCAGCCCAGTGAAATTCCCCCTTTCTCTGCTGGGTCCACAGCTTGCATTTCCCCCCAGGGCTCTGGGAAACAGCACGGGACTCGGCTGCTTCAGAGAGAACAATTGACAGGCGTCGAGAGCAGCTCACGGTCACAGTTGCAACTTCGGGGACGCACTACTAGCAAGGGACCCTTGGATGGCTGTCAGCTCAGGCCCCAGCTGCCGAAGGGAAGCAGAGACCTCTGGAGGGGCCTGATTTGAGTTAAATGATAGCTAGCGCTGTTGGGACAACTTCCCACCCAGCACCTTGCAGGCCTGCGGACCTCCAAGGGGACTTCAGGGACGCCGCCTTGCTCTGGGTGAGTACTGGGCACGGCCCAGGCGGCGGGCAGCACGGAGCTGCTTCCCCGTCCTGTCGGGGTGCGGGTTCCCTCTGGGCGTCTGGTCGGGGTCCGGCTCCCTGCCCGGCCCTGTGCAGGCGCATTTGCATGCGGCACCTCCGGGCTCTCTGGTCCCACAATGCAGCGCTCGGCTGGCAGGGGTTCAGCTGAACACTAAACGCTTGGCTCCATTTCAACACGGCTGCCAAGATTTGGCAACCAGAGGGTTGCAGGAAAGCAGCAGGCTGCTAAACCCTTCACATTTTTAATTAGATCCACACACCCATGTCTTTGAGCTATCATCAATATACAGATGACACAGGGAGTATTATTCGGGGTTCAAAGATGAAAAAAAGAAAGCCAACCCTTTAGAATGATATATCTTACCTTCTTAAAATAATTTACCTGTGGTGAGTTAGGGGGCCAGGGAGGGAAAGTGAGGGTGGTGGTATTTGCTAGGGAAACGTCTGCCGGAGAGTCTGCCCGGGTCTGGAAGCGCACAGGTCTCGGGCCACCGTGCTGTCATCCTGGGCTTTGAGAACATCACCAGAAGAGGGCATTCTTGGCAGCGGCTCGCTGGCTCCTGCAGCCAGGAACTAGCAGGGTGGAGTGTCGTAAGAGCTGTTACGGAAGCCACCTCCCTGCTTGGCTCGCTGACGGCCCGACCATCCCACAGAGCTGGGCCCCTCTGCCGGGAAAAGCAGTCCCTATGACAGTTGGGTCGGGCGCTTTAACAGGTCCATCCCTTTATCTCCTGTCCTGTGTCCGGGTCTCCTTCCCTGTCACGTCATTACTGCCACTTCTTACTTCTTCTAGAGCTTTTGCCACAACAAACACTCAGCTGCTCCCACTCAGAATGAGCCCCCACCCTCCAGGCTCAGCTCCTGGGTGATTCCACAAGAGTGGGGGCAGTCCTGGGCCCCAACTCTGGCTCTGCCCTGTGGCTCTAGGCACAGGATTTCAATGCCTTCCTTTTGGTTTCTTCATCTGAGAGACCCTGAACTCGTCCTGACCTCACTGATTGGCTCTGGGCGTTAAATGATGTAGGTGCCAGGCTCAGCACTGTCAGCCCCCAGCATGCACCTCGTGCACCGTGGTCCTGGGGTCATCGTGAGACAGGGTGTCTTTCAGAGGGCCTGCTGACAGAAGTCAGCCCTGGTCGGGTCTCGGGGTTCTTCCTCCCAGCCCTGTCTCCTCTCTCTTTTGCAACGAAGACGCCCATGCCTCTCAGACACGGGCTGGAGTTAGAGGAGCTCGTTGCACGCTGGAGGCGAGCAGGCCTGGGCGTGGGCCTCCGCCCGGGTGTGCGGGTGTGCACGCCCTTCATTGCAGGGATATGTTAAGAAGGAAATGAAACACTTGAAATGCCAGGAGAGAAGGCTCTCTGGTTGTCCCATCTGAGAACACAGAGTTTATAAATAGCAACATCGCAAGCTTCAAACGCGTCGCTGCACCGAGCTGTCGGACTCGCAGGCCCTGTTTATCACAAGCTCCTTGCACACCAGCCTGTCCCCCGGAGGAAACCGCAGCCGCCCGTGGAGCGGCCGCAGCGCCGGGCCTCCTCCCTCGTGCTCCTTCGATGGAGCTCTTCCCCTGTGGCTCCTCGGTAGACCCTGTCTTACTGTGGCAGCATTTCTTTTGTATTGCGCCTGCAAACAGGACAGCTAGATGGGCTGGGTTGCCTGGGCCCGGTTCAAGGGCTGGAGATAATTCGAGGCCGGTGTGGGCCTTTGGGCCGATGCAAAGCCTGAGGCCAGCTGGGGCTGGCGGAACTTGGCCTGCTTGGGGTGCTCTGCAATCCCTTACACTTGCCAGTGCCTCACCCCCTCGCCCCCCACGCCACCAGCCACAGGGAATGCCTAACCCCGCTGTCCCCCGAACCACCAGCTATGAGAGTTCTCTTTAATCAGGAGGAGAGAGGGGGTGCAGGCTGCTCTCTCACATATATGCACGCCCACAGGCATGCACACAGGGACAGGAAACACACACACATGCACATGCAATGCAAACAGGACCACTTGCTGTATGAGGAAGGTCGTGCCTGGAACTGAAGAGGGAAGCAGTCACGTGGTATTGAAGCCGGGCTGAGCCCGAGGTTTCTCCAGGGTCCTAATCAGGCTCCTGTGGGGCGGGTACAGCTCCTTGCTATTCGATATTCATACAGAAGCAGCAGCTGCTTTTCAAGGGAGTGAAACAATGTAAAATCTGGGTAATGCCTTTCCTGGAGCAAAAGGTGTCAGGTCGAAGTCAGTCTTGCTTTCCGAGGTGTCACTGGCTGCCACCTGCAAGTCATCCCTACCCCTGCATTGAGGGCTCTGCAACCCTGACCCGTCCTGTGGCTTCCGTGGGGTGGGGTGCCAGGGTGCATGAGTGAGTGTGTGCACTTCAGGCTTTTCAGGCTTGGTCTGCTCAGGGTGCTATAAGAAAGCACCCCAGACTGGGGCAAACAACAGACATTTATTTCCTGACAGTTCTGGAGTCCAGAAGGCCAAGATCAAGGTTCTGGCTTGTTTGGCTTCTGCTGAGAGGGCTCTTCCTGGTTTGTAGATGACCACTGTCTCACTATGTCCTCACAGGGCTTTTCCCTGGGTGCATGTATGAGTTGGGGAGAGGCAGGTAGAAGAGGGAGACTGAGATTGAAAGAGAGAGAGAGAGTGAGTGAGTGAGAGAGAGAGAGAAAGAGAGAGAGGGCCCGCTAGCTCTCTGGAGTCTCCTCTTAAAAGGACACTAATTCTACAGAATCAGGGTTCCACCCTCATGACCTCATTGAACCTTGATCACTTCCTTAGTGTTATTTCAAAGCACAGTCACACCGGAGCCCAGGTGTGACTTCCACATACAGCCATCGGGACACTTGCAGATGCTGAGTGCATAGCAAAGGTGTCTCGTGTGCCGTCGGGAGGACACAGGGTCCAGTCAGGATTCTACTCTCACTCTGCTGCCTACGAGCTGTGCGGCCATGTGCACACTGACCTCCCTGGGACTCGTTTTCCACCTTTGAAAAGTGGGGCTGGCAAGTACGTTCCCTAGAACGTAACTGTGACACACAGATGAGATGAGGTCCGCGGAGCGCAGGGCCCAGGGAGATACTCAAACGATGGAGCGGCTCTGAGGGCCATGGATATTATTTTACCCTTATTTGATATTAGTATTTATTGACGACACTCGGAGAGCCTTGTCCCAATGCTGCCTTAGAGCTTCACGTCGCACATGCTGTGTGCGGGGTCTCCCGCCCTTTGTCACCAGGGCTCACTGGAGTCACTGAGGCAAATAGGAAGGGTAATCGCATGTGACAGCATTCTCAGTTCCAGGCAAGCAACTACGTATCTATAATCACTTTACTATTGGAGAATTTTACATTAGTTGTTGACATCACATAAATGAACACAATCGTGACCACCTTGTTTGAAACTCTTGCATGAAAGTAAGTGTTCTGCAGGAAAACAAGGCTTGTGATTGTTTTCTGCATGGGGAGCCTCGAGTCAAGATCACATTGCCTAGGAGGGGTGACGCGGGGCCAAACCAGTCAGAGGACCTCAAAGGCCGAGCTCTAAGACTCATGCCCCTTCCTTAGCCCGCAGTTGCAGTGACAAGGCTGCAAAACGAATGTCCAGCCTAGCATGTGGCCAGGAGGTGTGTTTTCTCCTGCTCCCTGGTCTCAAGTTCACTCGGGCTCTGCTGGGTGGGACTTGGATCGCCGACGACGGCTCTGCTCTGGGCTGTATGCTGCTGGGCGTGGTTTTAGGCTGCAGATTGGATTCAGGTTCACTCACCGTGTGCTTGTTCTGGGACCTGTGCCACCCCAGGCGCATTAGGACACATGACCAGGGAAGAGCAGGCATTTCTGAGGCATCTGACTGTGTTACATCCCCTGACACTGCCCTGCTCGGTCCAGTCATGGCTAGGCCCAGTGGGGAGGAGTCCACTCAGTGCATAGCCAGGTGGGTGGGCAGTTGAGGGAGTGGTGTTCAGCCAAACCATGAGCAAACTATTAGGAGTGCCCTGCAAATCAGGACAGAGACCCAGAATCACAACCAAGTCTCCACCTCTGCCATCAGCAGGGTGGCACATCCCCCGTGGCACCTTTCTGGTGGTTTATGACCAGCCTCTATCCCAATTAGTTGAGTCTCAGCTCTGATTGACTGACTTCAAGATACTTTGAGCATCACGCAGATTATTAGTGTTCAAAATGATACCAGAAAGCACCAACTTGCTGGGTCCCCAGGGCCTGTGACCACCAGCACCAATGAACCTTTGCTCGGGACCCTCAAAGGTTTCAGCGTCAAGGGTAAAAATTATGACCCAGGCACTTCCTAAATGTGTGACCTTGGGCAAGTGGTGTGACCTGTCTGAGCCTCAGGTCTTCAAGGGGTGAGACGCATGGGCTGTTGTGAAATGTTAACTACTCAATGAGTCAAAATCAGCTAACCCGGGGCCTCAATCAGAGTCAGCACTCGCTAAATCACGACTCTCTTCCTTTCGTTTTACTATTGGAACGGACCGTGTGGACTTGTCAACAATAATCAAATGCTGGCGACGTCCTATAGCTCAGCCTAATGGATTATGAAACCTTTATGGGAAGATGTGAGTTTTTGAACCATGTCCCCCTCCATCCTGAGCGTTGGGTCACTGGGGAGCATTGGAGCAGGACACACACTCGAAGTCCGAGTTTCATCCCGGGGTCAGGACGGAGCGGAGGGATGGCAGAGAGGGGTGGCCAGAGGGAGGGGAGGCAGACGTACCCTCGTTCATCCGCCTGCCTTCCACTGTGGTCAGCGGTGCTCAGCAGATGCAATGACATGAGGATGAGTAGGGCTACTCAGGGGAACAAGGGGCTGGGGCCACAGGGGAGACTGTAACCATTTCCTGCTGCGGAAAGAGGGTACGCTTTGGAATCGAGCAGAGATGGAGGTTTTAAAACCAGCTCTTCCAAAACCAAGTGTTGGGTTGGCCTAAAAGTTTCTTTGTTTTTTTTTTTCCATGCAATGGCTCTAGTAGTGCTTAGTTGTCTTTAACGTCATCTGAAACAATTTTGTTAGAGTGTATTGTGATAGATGTCATATCAGTATGCATTGACAAAAAACTTATCAAAATTGATGACTTTTTGTGCAACCATTTTAATATCAAAGATGGAAGGAGATGTGCAACATTTTTGGCATGTTATGCTTTATGATTTTAGGAAAGGTACAAACACAACTGAAACACACAAAACAGTTCTGTGCAGTACATGGAGAAGGTGCTGTGATGAATTGAACATGTCAAAAGTAGTTTGTGAAGTGCCTTGGTGATATTTTGGGCAAATAATTCTTTGCTGAGGGGCTGTCCTATGCATTGGAAGATGTTTAGCAGCACCCCTGGGCTCTACCCACTAGAAGCCAATAGCGGGAGAGAGCCCACATACTCAAAACATCCGAATCAATACAGTTATTGATGAAAATGAAAAACGTGTCTTTGATTTTATGAAAAATCTGAACGGACTTTTTTGGCCAACCCAGTATAAAATGTTGGGCAAGTCACGGATTCCTGTGAGCTCCCCACCTGTAAAAACAGGCTAGGTCTCCTGGGAAAACTGTGCACTTCTTGGAGCTGGTCTGGATGGCAACGTGGACCGGAGAGCCCACGCCCCAGGAGGGCCTCTGCCTCCTCGGTGACCCACTGCCATCCTGTTTTTGCTGCAGGCCAATCCTGAGGTTGGGACTAGGAGGGAGGGAATACCAACCAGATGCAGAGCGGCAGAATTCCAGGGTGTCTGGACCCTCCCAGGGGAGATTTTAAAACCACACTGGGGGGGATTTTCCAGGAAGCCAGACGGCATTCCCGGAGCAAGCCGCCTCCTTTCCCCACTCGGGCACTGTGGCAACCAGAGAGCTGGCTGGCTCCCTGCCGCTGGGGTGCCACACGAGCCACACCAGCTAGATCTAAGCAGGGACAGAGTCTGGGAAGATCTGGGAAGGAAGGCAGATATGCAAGGGTGACTGTTATTCTACAGAAAAGTCAATGTGTTACCCGTTTACTTTTAATGTTCACCTGACGATGTGTTTGTTGATTTGAGAGATGGAGGAAGGGAGAGAGAGAGACAGAGAGATAAAGAGAGAGAGCAAAACATCCATTGGTTGCCTCTTGTACGCACCCCGATCAGGGATTAAATCCCAGATTTTAGGTGTACAAGATGGTGCTCCAACCAGCTGGGGTCCTGGGCCAGAGCCATGTGGGGTATCCCTTGTAAGAAAAGAATGAAAAGTCCCAAACAGACTTCAGGATCAAAAACAGAGCCTCTCTACTGCAGGGATAAGGTGACAAGAATAGCGTTATTTTCATCTTCAGACAGAAGAAAGCATTTAACAAGGATTTATTGAGCACCCACTCTCTGCCAAGCAATAAACCAGACACAAGGGCCCACAGGTGAAACACGCCAGGTCTCTGCCTCCGAGGACCCTTACTCCCTGTCTGTGCCTGAACAGAGAGGAAGAAGAACCGATTCCACCTAATGATTTTCGTCATGGATGGAATAAGGGCCAAGGAAGGCCAGGGTGCTGGAGCAGGAGTGTCGATGTCCAGGGAAGGTGTGGTCAAAGTGGGATGCAGTTAGATGTTATTCAATGTTCAAGGTTGCCAAGTGTTAAAAGAATGCTCTTAGCAACGGATAGCGGTCTACTGTGAGCTCATCGTTGTCTTAGACGCCACGGGCGAAATGGAGTCTCTCGTAGAGTTGGGAGTCTGGCTCAAAGATTGGATTAACACGCATGCAAAGCCCAACACAGTACTGTCTTTCCTTTAAACACAGCCTGTCTCTCTGGACAGTCACTGGGGAAAAGAGTTTGGGGGACACCCATTCTCTAAGCTAAACAGTAAATGACCAGGAGTGGAAGTTAACTACCAAGAAAGGGGGGAGGGGACATAGCAGGAGCTTGCCACCAAGGTGCCAGTTTGCCCAAATGTCCTGGCAGCTGAAGGGGAAAGAGAGTCAGTTATAAACTTGTGCTTTTATCTTTGTTTTGTTTTTAAGAAAAGAGGGCAC
The DNA here is from genome assembly GCA_004027735.1 of Carollia perspicillata. Lineage (NCBI taxonomy): Eukaryota > Metazoa > Chordata > Mammalia > Chiroptera > Phyllostomidae > Carollia > Carollia perspicillata. The sequence goes on from PVKM010030675.1 coordinate 7,430, forward strand.
ACACCAAGTCTTCTGGGAAGCGCTCGTTAGTAACATGGACAAGATCCAAATCATTAGCTTTTTGAGCAAATGCACACCGAATTTCACAGGACGGTCTTCCCTGAGTGTCAATAAAACACACAGATGTAACAAACGCAACTCAGTGGAGGTGATTTGGCAAGGGGCTTGATAAACTGGTCCAACTCCATAGTTTTCCAGGGGTCTGGCTTGATAAAAGAACTTAACTCAGGCTAGCAACTTCCATGAGGAGAGAAATAATGTGCACCTCACTCTGTCTTTACCATTTTTTCCAAGCGTGTTTCTTGGTAAGAGTTGGGCAGCAGACAATCTGAGATTATACTCTCTTAGGAGGGCCCGTTGAAATGGCAAGCCGTGTGGCCGATCAAAGGGAGCTCGACACAATTTGGGAAGCAGATGTGTGGGTGGGGTGTGTGAAAGTATATTATAAACCAGTTGATTAGGCAATCCATCAATTCAGTCACCCAATGGGTCTTTGCAGACAACCGTCTTAGCCATGCCCATATCTGGGGCGTGGTCCTTGTCATTGAGCAGGTACCCCACAATGTCTTTTGCAACGAATTCCTGTGAAAAGAGAGGGGTTCAGTAAGCAGACCTCTCAAGAGCTTCGCCAGCCTTTAGAGGACTCTAGTGGCCGCCAGTGTCTCAGCTTCACCCTCTTCCGGGCTGTGCCCCACAGTTCCATCTGGACCATGATGCCCAGTCTGGGGACAACTGTTTGGCAGATGGGAAGCTCATGAGAGACACGGAAGTTTCTTATCAAAAGGCCTGGTAATGGAGATGAGTTAAGTCCTAGACATCACCAAGGTGCCCTGAGAAGTCTCTTTCTAGCCTTACCCTTCTCTGCGAAGAGGGTCCACCCCTCATTCTCCCCACTTGCAATGTTTGGTCAGCATTTTGACGTTCATGAGACAGAGCCCTGCAATGGCCAGGTGATTCCCCGAAGCTAGCCTGAGGCCAAAGGGTTCTGTATAAGCACTTTCTACATTCTGCCAAAGAAACCAGATGATTGTGCCCTGGGGTGATTCTGCCCTTTGGGGCATCCAAGTCTTCAGAGTGTGGCTCGACAATCATGTGCTGTCATTCTGTCTTACACAAGCTCTTTGCAGGGCCAAGTCCCTCTCCTCACTGTCTTCTGCACACCCCACCCCCAGTTTCCTACTCCCACAATCGCAGGGAGCCAGCTCACCCACGTTGACCCATTGCCCCACCCTGGGCCAGGGCCTGGGCCCAAAAGAGCCTCTCCTGGGTCTCTTTCATCCATCCTTTGCATGGACACCCCAGTGATGCTTTGAACATGAAAGACTGACCGTGTTACTAGACCAATACCCACTGATGGTCATCCAGTCAAGTCTAGAGTCAGGACCCTCTGTGACCTCCCCCACCAACTACTCCTGACCTCTCTCTGCAAGCCCCAGCACTTGCTATTTTTTTTGCATTTTATTATGAATTTTGCATTGTTATCCATTTCACCTCCCCAAACAGCCCTTTCCTGACCAATTAATTACCTAAAACAGCAAAATGCACTCCGCCCCATCACTCATTGTATTTTTCTCCATAACTATTATCTTTATCTGAAATCACGCTGTTTGTTGATTGTCTGTCTCTTTTACCAGGTGAGCTCCCACAGGGCAAGGACCTTGTCTTGTGCTACATAATGTCCCCAGAGCCAAGGACTGGGCCTGGCGCACTGTGACTTTCTGGTGAAATGTGTAGAATGAATGAACAAATGAATGAACGAATACTTCCCTACATGTACTCTGCTATGTTTTGTCTCTTCAATTTCGCTATTTTTTGTTGTTGTTGAGGTTTCTCTGATTTTGTTCACATCATTACCCTCTGCAAGACAAAGCTCTTTTCCCCTCCATTGTCCAGGTGGCCACGTCGTTTTAAACTGGGGGTTGGATTTCAGGCCCCACCTCCCTCTGAACGCTCTCCTGACCACCTGTCCAGGGGACTTCTCTGGGAGACCACCACTCCGTACTGATATCAGTGCACTTGCTCTATGACACTGTGAAAACCCACCCAGCCCCTGTTTCCCTTCTGAGAGAGATGTCCACTCCTGGAGGGCTCATCTGGGTGCTCCTGTGCACACCACAGCACCCATTCTGCCAGTGGATCAAACTTCCCGTGGATTCTGCAGGCGACACTTCTCTACCCAGTAGAGACGATGAATTAGGCACCATCTGTTCCAACCACCACTGTCACCTCTTGAGGCCCTGAGAGGGGAAATGGCTTCCTTGTCACCTCTGTGCTGAGTGTTGGCGGCTCATGCCCTGGGATCCAGATCACTGTCCTCCCAGTCAAGCAGTCTATCCCTGACACCATGTGACCTTTCTTCTGATCCCTAGTTATATGACATTGAAATCCCATCATCCCATCTGGACCGTAAGCTCTGTGAGCACCGAGATTGCCTTCCACATTTCTCATATGTGTATAGGGACTAGAGCAGTGCTTTGCACATATTAAATATGTTAAAAATATGTGTTGGCTGAATTATTAATTCAATAACAAATTGCCAGAGAGTTTTCCACTTGAATGCATGAACATAAACATACCCATGGGAATATATTTAGCCATTTTCTTGCACTTTAATTTTCTATGTATTACATCTGTATTTCTACCTACTATATCGGCCTCCTTTTAGAAGAAGCGAGGGTACAAATCAAATCATCTATCAATTTAATCAATCAAGTTACATTAATTGCTATTCTTTATAATAAAAATTCTTCTGCTTTATTTTTCTCCCCAATACAGCAAAACGGCTCCTTCCCTCTGACTGACACATAGACGAGGGAGACCCCCAAACTGTTGCCCAAAGAACAAGGCCAGCTGGGGCAGTGATGCGTCCCCACGAGTGGCTCCAGCAGTGGCTTTGAGTTATCGCCTTTCTAAAGCTGAAACAAGATCCAGGGTGCCCTTGGTCACAGGTCAGCAGGCTTCCTCTTAGAATGGATGGATCATGAGCGGATCTGAGGCTTTTGGGGCCACATCATGTGCACCACCAGCCCCACCCAGACTATGTAGGTCATGAACACCCACTGACAACCCAGAGATGAAGACTCATGACTGTGATCTAATAACACCTGACTTGCAGGCACTGGAATTGGAATTACCTGTCATTTTCATCATGTGTCCTTAAATATTATTTTTTTCTCTGATTTTAAACATTTACATTAAAAAATATTTTTAGCTCACAGGCAAAAAATAATAGGCCATAGAGCAGTTTGACCCACAGGCTGCAGTCTGCTGACCCCTGCTCCAGACGGACCCCTATGTCACTTACAAACAGTTGAGGACACGGAGGAGAAAGCCCCAGGGTGACAGCACAGCCGTGCCCCATCAACAGCCCACACCCTCTGGTTCCATCTCCAGGCTTCTGTCCGATCCAGAGGCCTCGGTCAGCCCTCTGTGCTCCCACCGCCCCAGAGGCACATCCAGCAAATAGAAAAACATATTTTTCTAGGTTAAGTGATGACACAAGATACCCTTGCATGACAGAGCTGGTTGTCAGATTGTTTTGGTTCCTTTCCTTTTTTTTTTTTTTTCAACAAACAAGATTGCCAACGTGTTCTGGGCACACCCCTTCTGGAAACCCTTCTTCCCGCACCAAGGTAAGACCCTGCACTGGACGACGTTGTGGAACTCAGGCCAGAGCACCGGGATCTGATGGTCAGAAATCTCTGATCCACACAGGTCTTTCTTTTCACGGGATGCAGCAAACTTTCAGCTCAGTGAGAGAGAGAGAGAGAGAGAGAGAGAGAGAGAGAGAGAGAGAGAGGTGACAAGGCTTCCAGTACATCACAAAGTGCTTCCCTGGGTGGGGTCACCTTAAAAGGCCTGCTCGTCCACGAAGGCACTTGGGCAAGCAGAGTAAGGGATTTTCTAAAGGTACAAAATATAAGGAATGCCAGAAAACTTGGAAACCAAAGTAGGAGATATTGAATGCAATACTTACACATAAAAAAAATAATGCCAAAAAGCCACAAAGAACAAAATCTCAAAATATAGAGTGAAGTCAAAATCCAGTCCTCTGTGTACATGACTCATCTCCCTCACCTCACCTAATTTACCCTCGGGTCTTGTCTTTATTTAAAAAATACTAATAACATTTTGTTCACCATGGATTGTTGAATACGTTTGAGTTTGGAAAGCACTGAGCTGTTCAGGAATTATCGTACAGCATTTCAAGCTGGCAAAAGGCAGCTTGGACGGTGTCCCACCCTTGAAGAAGACCAAGAGGTTCCCCCCTCCGTGTGACACAACACTATAGAACCCAATTGGGATCCGTGAGCCTTGGTACTTGTTTGCTGTCATTCTGTTAGAGTCTTTCAGCATCTCGTAGGGAAAAAAACACTAAGTAGGTCTGCTCTAATTTAACACCAGGATAGTCATTTCTGTAAATTACAAAACGTTGGATAGTTATTATTTCTTTCATGAAGATTTGTCACTTATGTCTGTCTCCTGCTTTGAAATAATTCATCCCGAGGCAAAGCCACTACTCTACTAAGTTTCATGATTACAGCCCTTGTCACAGCTCCAACACCATGTCCGTTGAGAGGCTGAGCACTTGAAACACTACTGAGGCTGGGATGTAGGAGTTGATGTATTTCACTACCAGCAATGCTTATTACCTATTCTGAAAACACAGAGCTTTTAAAAAACATCATAAACCCAGTTATTCCTTAGAATCTGCAAATAAGCACTCAAAAAATGACACTGATACTTTCTCTGCTCCCTGCCAATGGAAAACTCATTTACTTATCAGTGCCCCACACAAGTGGCTGGAAATTGAGAAATTCCTAAAGAATCTTAATTCTGATCTTGCTTCTGAAGAGTCTTCAATTATGAATCCTTGAGGCTACATGAATCCCATCCCCTCTGAGTCTCCTCCTTTGCTTGCCATTGGCCAAATGTCTCGACCATTACTTACCCCTTAGTCTGAACCAAGAAAAGGCCTCTGAAATAGCCAGACAGTCTTCTTCCCAGATTAATTGTTGACAGCCACAAACCTTCCTTTGATGTTCCTGGAAGAAGAAGATGGAAGAAGGCATAATTAGTCGGTGTTTTAATCTGTGTGGTATTTTCCACTTTCTCTAATGCTTTTTGAGCTAAGGTTTGAATTGTTGAGTCAAAGAAGCCTTTGGCAGGAGGAGCGATTATATGTTTCCGAGGTCAGAAGCATGACCTTTTGCTGTGAAAGTGCCTGAAGGTGAAATTGAGCCAAGTTCAAAGGGAAGGCTAATTGACTGCTCTTGAGTTAACTTCCTTGGGTATCCATGCCCTTGGAACATCAAGCTGCTGCCTCAGGGTGTCCAGAGTGGCCCTCAAGAGATATGGGCTTTAGGATGCCACAAAGCGGCACCCCTCTTTGGGGGCAAGAGGGCTTCCTCCCTGAACTCAGCTTATTTATTTATTTAACAACATACATTTATTGGGTATCTATTTACTGTGTGCTAAGCAGCAATCTTCCATGGGAGTTGTGTTTAAATTATTTATTCATAGGACTAATGTTGCCTAACATTAGAAGAAGCCATTTATTCTTCCCACTGTGTTAATGCCAACCAAAGAATTTGTCTTTGCACAAACAATGCCAGATCGTTTATGTAAATCATTATTAGGGCCCCATCAAACACCAGGATCCTTCCCTTGTTCTCCTGCCATTGAGTTTTACTAAGTACCCTCACCCCTACAGATGCTAAAATGTTCCTCTTTTCCTCTCTCCTCTCCCTTTGCTTATGCTTCTGTGTCGAGCACTCTGTCTTGTTCGCTCTTTTTTGAGGACACAGAAGAGGGTGTAGAGCATCCATTTCTCTGTGTCGGGGAAAAACCCCCAAAGCAGACCAAAGAAAGCCACTGAAGCACCTAGACCCATGTTTCTCTTTTTAATTTCAATGCCCCCCCCCCCCCGCCCATTGTCGATGATCAAAGATATGGACAGAACAAATCAGATTAGATAGGTTTTGCTTCCTGGACTAACAAAGAGAAGGGGGTTATCCTGATTGAAAGATGGGAAGGTCTTGTGAGCCCACAGGATGCCACCTCTGACTCAGGTAGACATACCTGCAAACTCTGAAATAGGGAGGGGGTGGCAAGTGACACAGGTTGTCAGTGCGGCCGTTCTTACAAACAATTCTAAGCGGTTAATCTCTTGGGATACCGAGCCTGTGGACCCCTCGGCACACATTTGCAAGGCTTATTGGAGCCAACTTCCACTTTCTGATAAGTAAGGAGGTTATCGGGCTGCCAATGTGTAGAACTGTCACCCGTGGGCTCTACCTGCTCTTTGCTCCTGGTCACCACATCCTGTCCTCTACTTGTGTGATGGCATGATCTCTTGAACCACAGGCCAGGTCAGTGATACCCTCTACAGTGAAGGCCAAATGAAGTCCACAGTCATCAGTATGGCATGCAAGACCCTCCACTATCTATCTGTATACCTGATGTCATGGCACAGAGAGCTGGGCTTTGAGGCCCATAAAACTGGGGTTCAAACCTGCCATTTAATGTGTCTCTTTTGCTTTGGGACTGAACCTCAGTTTCCTCATCCTTGGGTGAAATGGGTCTCAGAACCTCCATCTCCCAATGCTGTCATGAGAATTAAATGAGACAGGACAGGTGAAATACATGTAAAATGCCTAGCACGAAGCAAGAATCTGCGAACATTGTTACCTACAGTCATAATCACACTCCTCTCTGACCTGCTCTCTGATTTCCATACTTGCTTCCTATCACAGTCTTCTCATCCTGGGCTCCACTTGACACAGTCCTCTCTCCAGTCCCAGAACACACTGTGCTGGGTCCGGGCTTCCCCAGGACCCCTGCTGTGCCTCCTCCTCATCCAAGCCTGGCTCCTCTTTTCCAGCCTCACCCATTCTCCTAGTGTCTGCTCCTCGAAGAAGTGGGTAATCTATGCAGATATATTTTTTTCTTGCATGTTGACTTGATTCCATGATACCTCTTGAGACTCAGAAGGAACACCACAGCCTTCAGCTTAGTTTTACCCATGTACTTGTAGTTTGCCCTATTAAAACGCAAGTTCCCAGAGGATAGGGATTTTATCTTTTGTGTCTCTGTGTTCTCGCAAGACTCAGATGAAAAGCATCAGTCAGGCTCCACTAGGTCATGCTGAAATAACAAACAATCCCCAGCTCTCGAGCTCTTCCTACAACAAAGGGTTATTTTGTGTTCCCATTCACACCACTTGTGGGTCAGTGGCAGCACTCTTCCTTTGTCTTCCTTGCACTGACATCCAGGCCAAATGTGCCATCCAGCTCTCGCACTTGACCTTCCCGAGAAAGGAGGAGAAGAACGATGGCAGAACCATGCAATATTTCTTGGGACTTCTGCTGCAAAGTGATGCGTGTCACTCCCACTTTCATGTTATTGGCCAAAGCATGGCACGTGGCCAAACTTGGTATCAGTGGCATAGGGGAGCATGTGTTCTCACGGATAAGGCGCTGAACAATCCACAGGGACAGACAGGGACAGGGGAGGATAGCAAATTTTTGGACGCATTTTTACTGCGTGGCACCTTTGTACATCAGAGGTGCTCAGGGAATGCTATTTAAATGTAGAAAACTTGTATCAGTTTAAATAATCCTCTGAAACCCATAATCGAATGTTGGTGAGGACATTACCAAAGAAATTGCTTACTTAATTGCAAGATGTACCTTTAATGAAGAACTACAAGTGTGAGTTTTTAAAAAGTTCTAAATGCAAAAACTAAGTGTTCTTTCACTCCAACCTCTCCATGAAACCCTGTCCTTTATTTCATTGGCTACTAGGAAGCTCAGACCTAAATGATGTCGCCCCTTGGTGATTTATTCTGAAATGTATGGCAACCTTTCCAGCATTGACCTCATCTGTGGCAAAATCTTGTTTTGCTTTCATCCTTATTTCCTCAGCTGTGAGGTCACCATGCTACATCTTTTCTGTAAGTGACTTCAGATTATAAACAAATGAGCTTCTCTTCGATTCACGGTGTGAGGCTGAAGCCTGTCTGCCCACTGGGCTTCACTGTACTCGCTTCATGTTTTAGCTGTGCCTTTAAGGAATAAATGAAAACACATGTGCAAGACAAATCACTCCTTGTCCTCCCAAATGTGCCATGAACTGCCTGATCAAAGGGAAATGAGAGAAGCCACTTTTCAAACAGGACCCCAGGGGTCCTCGAACCAAACCAGTCTCTCTGGGGCTAGGGAGGACAGCCCTGCCAAGTCTGCTCTGGCCCCCAAGGCGCCCGCCAGACCCAGCGCCTCTGCCCTCACTGTCAAGGAGAGGAAACAGATACAATCCTTTATGCCTGGTGATGCTGTGGGACATAATGCCACAGACACACCCAGCACCTCCAGGAGACGGCTCCTTCAGACAACAGGCAAGCGGATGGATGGCAAATCTGGGTAGGCAGGTCTCGAACACAGTCAGTTTGACTTTTTGGGTACGTGGCTGGTCTGCTCTCACATAATGTCATAGCAAGTTCGTTCTTCACGTGTGGGCCCCAGAGAGAGCAGTCCCCAGTGCTGGGTTGACCATTTCACACACCTTTATGAGTGTCTCTTCATGGCACCCAGGATTAAGGCTGAGTCACCGAGGTGGGTTCGTGAGCTTCCAGGCACTGGGTCCGCCCTGCTACCCTTCTCCATATCTCGCTCTTCTCACCCTACGTCCATTGTCGGCCAATATTGTCAAGGTGTTTTTGGTTGCCTGAGGTTTGCTCATTGTTGTTCAAGCCTATGCCTTTTCATCACTGTTTCCTCGGCTAAGGATGCCTTTCTTGTACCTTTAAATAGACGAAGATCGTGATGGTGATGGTGATGGTGGTGGTGATGGTGGTGGTGATGATGAGCCCTAGCTAAGTCCTAGTCATCCTTCACCCTCTATATTCAACACACAATAAGGGAGCTTCCCCTTTTACTCCTCAGGGTAGGGTGATAACCCCTCCCTGTGAACGCAGCAGATGCCTCCATCTCTTGTAATGCTGTGCTTATGAATCTGGTTTCTGACGACCCCGTAGTTCCTTGAATCCAACTTCCACAGCGAGCCCTCTCTGCACCTCTGGCCACTAGCTGAATAGCTGGCATTTATTTGATGCAGGATCAGTGCCAAACGAACAAACGGGCAAGTTAGTCAGCCCCCAGACAGTTACGATGGCTCAGTGAGTCACAAAGAACAGCACAGTGCGGAGATGGTCAGAGGGAGCAGAACAGGAAGGGGAAACCGCTGTGTGAACTGACAGTGTTTACAGCAAGTCAGGTCCAAGGTGAAGGAGACGCAGTTCCCCTAGCGAGGTCTCCTCCCCATCCATCCAGGTGGTTGCAAATGACAGGACTGCCTCTGCTTTATGGCCGAATAGGGTCCCGTTGTCCAGAAAGACCACGTTTTCTTTACCCATTCACCTGTGGGTGGACAGGTGCTTCCGTGTCTTGGCTCCCGTGAATCAGGCCACAATGAGCACGGGGGAGCAGGTACCTCTTTGAGGTCCCGGTTCCACTCCTTTGGATACAAACCCAGATGCGTGAGCGCTGGATCACATGGCAGCTCTATTTTTAAGTGTTTGGAGGCCCCTCCATACTGTTTTCCATAAGAACTACTATCTGTTATTACTTACACAATAAATCTAAACGAGCTAAACTTATACAAGCAGAGCACGAAATGCTGGTTGCTAGGCACTCGTGGGGAGGGAGAAACAGGAAGGTATTAGTCAAAAGGTACAAAGATT
>PVKM010030676.1:0-17190 GCA_004027735.1 Carollia perspicillata
AAAATGAGTTGACTGTATTCTCATGTGGCACTGAAAACTGAGATAACTAAAGAAACTGACTTCTCCTCTAAATCTACTTTGTAACTACTTATATACTAATTTACACATTGAGACATCAAAAAGTAAAAACAGTGTCTGGCATGTAAAAACGTTTATTCCAAATAGCTCACAGTTCATAAGTGAGCCTTCTAAAGCCATACGGCAGTTGGCAGTGGGCAGAGACGACCGACATCTGGAAACTGTCGCTCTCTTCAAAGCAGCTGGGAGAGAGCGACAGTGAACACTCCCACAGAGCAGGTAGAGCGACCTCCATTTCAGACAGCAGAGGCAGAGGAGAGAGTGAAAATTAAAACCAAAGCAAAGCATCATCGTCATAATGAGCTATAAACCACAGCATTATTGGAAAACTAGCAGAAGAGAAGAAACTTTACTAAAACTAAGTACCAGAAAATGTGTTAGAAGTAAGTGGCTAAAAAAGAATTGATTTAAATAAATCTTTTATCAAGACTACAGATAGAGGGTGGGGCCAAAGTAGGTTTACAGTTGTGAGTACACTAAACACAGCGTTTATTCTTGTAGTACTATTTATTATTTATTATATTATCGTCCATACGAACAACTGGAAACTTACTTTGGCCCCACCCTGTACTTTTCTTCGGCGGATACAGTGGAAAGGATCAGGGACAACATGCCTAGCTAAAACAGTATGAATGTATCTTTCAGCATCCGTTTGCATGGAAACTGTGGCTGTAGCCTTTCTTCCCTTCAGTCGATGATACTCCAGCCACCCTTGGCCACACTGGGCTCTCTGTTGCCCTACAAGTGCCAACTCTGTGGCTTGATCAGCTCCCTTTCCTCCACCAGATGGTCAACCCTTTCATCTGTGCCATGTCAGGGCTTGGCTCACATACTATTTCTTTCCAGAACCCATTTTTTGACTCTCCCAGTTGGAGAAAATCTTATACCATTACAGACTATTGGGGGAGGTCAAAGATTTTAAAGATAGGAGTTGCCGTTTCCTCATTTATAACTGACTTTGATTTCAAATCTCTTTGTTTCTTTCTTCTGGGACAGCACCTTTTAAAACTGCCTTATCTTAACCATAGATTTCTCAAGAAATTTACAATTACTGAGATAAGACCCCATTAACTATCTCATCCTTGAAATATTTAACATACATAACAAGAAGGCAGTTGATTTAAAAGGAAAGAAATGAACTCCAGCACACCATGCATTTAGTCTTACTGGATTAGAGACATCTGTTTGAAAAAGACAAAAATATTAGGAAAGAGTAAATGCTGCTTAGAAAGTAGCTAATAAACCCCCTTTAAAACAAAAAGCATTTCAAATGGCACCTACTCAACATAAAAATAATGGGTGTCTTAAGGTTTCTAAATTACTTGAGAGCTGCATTTCCACTGTGTCCTTCCAACTGTTCCATGTATGTATGAAATAACGAAGGCTGTGGGGTGACTACTGCTAGTACATGCTGGAACAAATGTTGCAATCCAGGTCCTTTGGCTCCTGTTTCAGTCAAGCTCTCACCACCCCTCACCATCTCCGGTACTGGGCAAGAGTTCATTTCTGATGTATTTGGGCAACAAGAAACTCTATGCTGTTATCTGCTGATAGTTTCTCCCACCGAGTCCTTGCTAATCAAAGTCTGGTCCATACACCAGCCACAACATCATCTGGGAACATTTTTGGAAGTGTAAAAAAGTGTAAAAACTCTGACCCATCCCAAAATGTACTTTTTAGCAAGATGTCTAAATTGTTGGTATGCCCATTGAATTCAAGAACAGTTCTTGCCAATACAAAAATTTAGTTTTTTGGTTGGGCACTCTTTGTCTCTGAAATAAGTGAGTAACCTCAGGACCAAAGACAAACAGGATATCCTAAATAAATGCTCTTTGCAAGAAAAAAATACCAAAAATAAAATATGTAACATCTGACAGTGAATAAAGCAGTATATAATAAGATTTTAAATTAATATATAATATTAAAGCGAAGAGTGCATTTTAACATTATTGAAATTCTTCCATAACTTACATTTACTAAATTGTGTCCTTTGCAGTTGTTATACTTTGCAAAACCATTTTTATATTGTCACTACATAGAACTTTATAAATTGCAAACAAATTTTCATAAAAAATTTAAGAACCTTCTTTCACCTAAATGTAATAACAATTATTTTTCAGTTAGAAAAAAAACTCCTACCTTCTTCACTTCATCCTATTTGTAACAGTTTCTGGTTCTCTTTAAAATTTAATTATTACTGTTCAGTTATTTTGAAGAGAAAAAATTAATAATTAAAAAAAGAATTGTACACTTCTGATTGTTTTTACTGACCCAGTACCTTCCCTCTCCTGAAGAGCTAGTTGTGAGTCAATGCATCTCCTCTGGTGGCTTTGCAGGCACGAACGAGGTCAGGAAATCCTGAAAAGTGTAGTGTTGAGGAGTAAGGTATCTGATTCATGTAAATCTGCTCTGTCCTCCAGAGAACTGGAGTGAAGAACTCAGATCCAGGAGCTCCAAGAGAGGAACTAACTGCAGAGCCCCAGAGGAACCGCTCTTTTAAACTCTTCCTTGGAGGTAATTGAAATATTCTTTGAATTTTCAGTGTCCCAGATGGTATTCAGTTTCTTTTTCCAAAAGAAGGACAATGATGTATAGTGACTTCATTGTCACTTGGGTTTCACTCTAGGAAGATAAGGTACTGAAATATCTCTATATTAAAAGTACATAGACGTGTGTAGCCTAAATTAAATGTTGGCTGATATCCAAAGGAGGAACAATTGTCTGAATTCTAAAAGATTATTGTTTATATTTTGATTCCCAAGGTAATGAAAACATTTTGTGGTGGGAGGAAAAAATTTATTTTTTTGCTTCGGTGATTTGTACTAGTTGGACTAAAATCCTTAGTTGAAAAAAAAAAGAGGGGAAAAAAAAACCCCAAGTGTCACAAATCTTGAAAATATTAGTTCAATAAATGACACTGGGTGAGAAGTCGTGGGAGCTCAGTTCCAATCCCACATCTGTAGTTAGTTGTGTAACCTGGGACAAAGTGCTGATTTTCCCACATTCATTTCCATCATCTCTACCTTCCTCTAAAACTTAGGGTGTGGAAAGGAGACACTACTAACTCCGGGGAATGAAAGCAAGATGAAGGACGGAAGGCAGAAAGTTCACAGGAGGCTGTGTCACTCCTTCACTAGCAAGCCAGGCAGGATGGCTGCACTGTGAAACTATAAAGGGCCGTGAAATGGTAGCGATAGTGAGCAGAGCTTTACAAACGAGCTAGTGGGATGGTGTTTTAAAGTACAGTAGGATTCTACTACAAAGAGAAATATTATAAGGAACTTGATGGTGTACACATAAAATATTTCCTCTGTAAGCACTGGCATAAACAATAACCACCATCACAAATATCACCATTCATTTAAAAAGACAGTCATAAACTCCTTTCCAATAAATGTCAGCAGGCAAGCTTCCACCAAGCTATTTCATTTTATTTTCTAAACTCATATAGTAATGAATTGGGAAGTAAATTTAATAAACATTAATTCAAAATAGTTCTACTTCACAATAAGATAGAAATCTGTTTTACTCATTTCTTAGCAATTGGTGTTTTAAAATAAAAACAGAACGTCTTTATGTGTGTGCATGTTTGAATACCCAAACAGCATCACTTCATTAAGAAGAATTACCAAAAAAAACCTCAGTAGAATCCAACACACCACATTAGGTCTCATAAAACCACCTGCCTTTAATGTCTCTGTTCTTCAAAAACCTCTTTGCACGTTTGTTTTGTACTTGTAGTCTCTTTCACCATTTCAAAGGAGCTGCACTATCCCGCCTCTGCCCTGCAGGCTGTGGGGAGGGACCAAGCCATCAGCGGGGCAGCAAGGATGGCGGGCAGTAGGTGGCCCAGACGGCACGTGTGGGCCCGACTTTGGGCAGCTACACAAGGTCAGCACTCAAGCTGCCAGCTGCGTGGCCACTGTTTAACTGTGTGATCTGTGCCACAGACTAAGGTCAAAGTGAATTTGTGGGCAATTTTGTAAACTTCTCTACACAAAAAATTGTTAACTTGTTCATTGAAATATTATAAGTGAGGAAATTAAACAAAAAAAACATTTCAGTGAAATGGTTTGCTTACATATGAAAAACACATATATAAAACATGTACATATATATAAATAAAATTAAATAGTTATAAGGTAATACTTGTCCTCAATGCAAGTGATATATTTGAGATTATCTATTTTCTTCTATTGTAGTTTGGTTTTCAATGAAAATGTGATTTGCAGCCAATAGTATGGTGAAATCACTCATGCCCACTTGCAAGAATAGGTGAAGTTTTTAAAATTTTTGAGAGGCAGCTGACATTACATTCATAGTTAGAAACTAGCTAATTGAAGATTATTTCTAATATACACCAAGAAAATTATTGAATTCTACAAATCAGGACTTTCTTTTTTCAGAACTAGGTGTCAAATATTTACCAGCACACCAATCCTTGATGACCACTAAATCAATTTCACAAGTGATAATGGGTCTCCACTTACAGTTAAACAGACACTGAGTGACAAATACCATACAGTTTCCAGTACCCAGAGACCTCCTCACCCAATAAGTACTAGTTTTCTTCCTTGTTCCCTTCTCTCACTTTTCTATTATTCAAACATATCTGTATAAATATTAAGCAAAATGGAATGATGGGTTCAAAGCACAACTTCTTGGACTATATATTTCACATTTATTAAAAATCAGCATACCAATTAGCAATACAAAAAGTAGATGAGCCTGAAGAAGAAAGGAAGGCACTGAATAGAATTTGCCTCTAATAACATAGAAATTGCTGTAAGTAAGATGAGATCTGCATGAACACGTTGGTTGACTCTGTGGCTTCAGTTACACAGTTTCCATTTCTCTTCCATTTTAAAAATGTTTAACCTCACAACAGTAACATCGAGTCAAGGCTGAACTCTCAGCTAACCGATGACTGATTCCTGACAGCAGGTGCATTTCTGAAATAGTTAATTCCATATTTTTTTACCTATAATTTTTAGCCATTAATATATCAAAATACATCTGGTCAGACACCGAAGGAGAAAAAGTGAATGGAACGATCACGCTAGGTGTGCGTGGTGGTGAAGGAGCAACCGTCCCCAAGCTCAGCTGTGTTTGCTCCCGTTCACGTAATTTAAAAGATTTGGTGTGAGTCTTCTTCGTCCCACTCCCACCTTCTTTCATCTTCTTTGCGCCTTTCTAATATTCGTCTTTCTCTCTTCCTGGAAGTAGTGTGCATACGAAGTATGCTGAAAAGGAGTGATTTTTGCTCAAAAATGATTCCTCTTTTTTTCCTCAAGTCTTAGACACTAAGAGCTTTCCATGATAATCAAAATATATCACATGCACACATACTTTAAATGACTTCATTATTCTTAGTTCCAGTTCTTCTTCTTCAGTTCTCTCATACAGAATAAGTCTATTCAGTTTCTTTTTGAGTAAATAAATTAGTGTTATGGAAATGTGAGGTGAAAACTTTACCTAGTAAAATGTACTTAAGTGCTCTGCGAAACCAGGGATAGAAGAAACCATATATTAAGGGATTACATGTGGAATTAAAATAGCCAAACCATGTCAAAGCATCAAACAAAACCACCGGAGTAGAGAAGTTCAAAAACGGATCCAATAAAATTGTGAAGAAACAGGGAAACCAACAGAGCAAGAAAACACCCATTACTATCCCTAAAGTTTTGGCTGCTTTTTTGTCTTTCCTCATTTGGTTGTTTTGACTTTCTGATAAGTTGTTGATTGCATGAGCATGTTTTTTGGATACTGCAAAAATTTGGCCGTAAATCCCCACCATCACAGACCCAGGAGTGAAGAAACCTGCCATAAACAAGGTGGTCCCCCATAACTTGTTGAACATTACTGGGCAGGAGCTGGAACAAGCGACCAAGATATCATAGCCCTCTATTCCATCAGCATAGGCCTCCGAGAAGACCACTCCAAATGCAAACACGCCAGGGACTGCCCAGCAGAGAAGTAGCAACCGCTTGATGACTGGAATGGTCATTTTGGTGGAATACCGTAAAGGGTAACAGATAGCATAAAATCTATCAATGGCCACGGAGCAAAGATGGAAAATGGACGTTATGCTCAGCATCAAGTCAAAACTATAATGAATCTTGCAAAATGTGAGCCCGAAATACCAGCAGTTCTCCACCGATCTGATCATACTGTAGGGCATGATGGTGAAGCCCAGGAGGAAATCAGTGACCGCCATGGACAGGATGAGGAAGTTGGTGGGTGTGTGCAGCTGCTTGAAGTAGGAAATGGAAAATATCATGGTCAGGTTGCCGAAGACTGTGATGAATATGGCTCCTGCCATAAATGAGTACATGGCTGTGCGGACACCCAGCGGCCTTTGATTTTCTGGGCAAGATCCATTTCCATATTCAGAGCAATTGAATGTTTCCTTCAGAAAAAACAAGAACACATGGGACTTGGTCAGATAATAGATAAAATTTTCTATGTTTTATATAACATTCCTAGAAAAACCCTAGAAAGACATAAAAGACTCAAGGAACATAATTTATGCTAAAATATTTACTTATGAGGTATTTATTTATTCACTTATTTATTTTAATCTTTATTTGCAACTTCATAGAATTCTAATGGGTTTAAATGATCATTGTTTATAGTTTCCTTAATTCAGAGTATACCACTAAAATTTAGAGAGCTCTTACTTTATTATGCCAGGGCCTGAAATTTAAAAGGAAGAGAAGATGAAGAAGGAGGAGAAGGAGAAACAAGTTTATTATTGAACTTATTATAATTGATCCTCCTTGTACACATAGAAAGGCTATATATCCACTGAAAAATACATGCACTTCTCCTTCAGATGAGTCAGGAATACAAAATCAGATTTGATTTGATTGGGGCCTGTAATTTTGTGGGACCAGGAGGTTATTATTTGAGACTAGTTTTAGTTATGTGTTCCACTATTTTCACTATGTTTCATTTTTTTATGCTGAAGTTGTTTGAAAGAGGAAGAATCATGTAAGGATGTCTAATGATCTGGTGGAGCCATCCTCTTCAGCCAGTCATGAAGGCTTGCGAAGCATCTCACCAGTCAGAGCAGCTGAAACAGAGGTGTTCAAAGACCAAAGCTGGACTATATTCGCTTCTTTGGGAAGAGCAAGTGCATCTCCCCAGTGCCTCTTCTCCCAGCCTCATGCCATGAGCACCAGGCAATAATAACAGCAATAACAACAAATTCCTCTGTGTGGGTCGCACAGAGAGCGAGGAGCAGATGATTAAAAAGCTTTAGAAAAGAAGCATTTCCAGTGCAATAAAAACAAGTGGTTCATGCTGTCCTTGAGTTGACCCAGTATCTTCCTTTTGCACATAAAAATCAATAAGTATAAAAAGCATTATTAAATACAAAGCATAGCTATTTTCTTAAATTTTGTATTTATTGATTTGTGAGAGAGAAACATTAATTTATTTTTCTACTTATTTATGTATTCATTGGTTGATTCTTGTATGTGCTCTGACCAGGAATTGAACTCACAACCTTGGCATATTGAGATGACATTCTAGACAGCTGAGCTACCCAGCCAGGGACAAAGCATAACTATTAATATGGTAGAAACCTTTAGCCATCAATGACTTCACACATATCAGACTGGACCAATTACTAACAGATAAAGCAATAAGTTCTCAGCCTCTGTGATGTAAGAGCACCATCACACGTAACTGTTTATTGAGTGCCTACACAATATACAAGACACAATGAAAGGAACGAGAAAGAATAAACTAGTCCATGGCTGCAGGGAGTCCACACAACAGCTGAAGAGACGAAACATATCACCATGTAGAAACTAAATGATCTCGTACCGTAGACAAAAAATAACAGTGGTGATTAATTGACCAAAGAGAGGTCTAGGCAAAATGTGAAATCAAACATCAAAAATGGCCAAGGAAATTCCAGGCTGGGGTAGACAAGAGTATTGCCACTGAAAGTGGGACTTTCGACTTGCTTTCAAAGGGTAAAGGGGATTTCAGCAGAAGAGAAAAAAGCCTATTCAAAGATGAAAGGTCGGGTGAAGAAAAAGCACCAAGATTTTTGGAGGCATTTGAAAAACACTCTCAGGGAAAGCCACTCTCAGGCATTTGAAAGCCACAGCAGAGAAAATAGGGGGTTGAAGAGACAGTAGGGTGGGCGAGGAGAGAGTTTCCAGTTTTGTTGCTGATCCCCGAGACTGTGTTCTTGACCACATATAGTTCAAGGAGCTTTTCCACTTGGCTCCCAAATTTAAATAGTGATTTTAAAAAGAAAGAAAATAAAGCAATTAAGTTAGCTACAGGAGAATGAATGCAGATTTGAAGTTAAAAGCTCTCTCCTACTGATTTGAAGTATTCGGTTTCAGGCAATTTTATTTTTCTTTTCCTTTTTGCTCTGGAGTCACATCCCTACCTGGGCAGAACCAATGACCTAACAGTGACCTAACCAATGACCTACGTGTCCCGTAGGACACGTTTTAGCAATGGAAGGAAAGATGGAGAAGGAGGGATACGGGTGATAAAACTGCATTATGGGAATGCTACCCATCTGCCTTTGGGATCTGCCAACTAATGCCCAGCTATTTACAGAAACAACAGATTTATTTCTGAAAAATGTTTTGACCAGAACATTTTTATCCAAAATTTGCTAAACATGTACAACTGATTCTCAATTGGTATTCATTCTTTGCAGAGAGCATAGGGATTTCTAATATGTGTATAGCATTTCTCTCCTTTTCCTCCTAGAACATCCCAGGAAGAAAACGGTAGAAGAGAGTGAGAGGCAAGGAATTTTCCCCCATCTTGGTGCCACATTTTTCTGCTGTTCGTTACTTCTTGCGAGCCACCCGCTGACCAGTAGAAAATTCACCACAGAGGAAAATACTGGAAGG
Source organism: Carollia perspicillata (assembly GCA_004027735.1). Lineage (NCBI taxonomy): Eukaryota > Metazoa > Chordata > Mammalia > Chiroptera > Phyllostomidae > Carollia > Carollia perspicillata. The sequence continues at coordinate 8,970 of PVKM010030676.1, forward strand.
AATTGCAGTCTTATGAAAGAGAAGGGAAGGTTCAAATCACCTTCAGTTAATTCATTAAAGAGCATAGGGGAGACAAAGAAAATTTTGTTAGCTTATTTTTAAATCACTTTACTTCTTGAAAAGAAAAGCTAAGAGAAATAGCAATTTCATTCTAGTGAAAATGGCACACATGCAATATTCTTGTGCTACAGGCAACCTCACAACAATGATACATTTAAAAATTTAATTCCAAACTGCTCTGTGTTCATGGCTTAGTGACTGATATTATGAATAACCCTACCATTCCACTTTTGGAAAGTCTTAGTCCATCCTTTTAACTTTTCAAGTCATGGGGTGACTGTAATAAAGTTCTTTGAAACATATAGAATGACATATACATTAGTACTTGTGTTCCTCATACATTCACTACAGAGCAGACAAATACATGAGATGACTATTCGGTGAGTTCATCAAACGGTGCTTTTAAGTCACTCCCATTCATCATTCTCCATGGTGCATTTGGCCTGTGTCTTGCATGTGACACCCACCATCATTTTAACCCTGTGAATGGCTATATCATTCACACCTTTCAGATTGCTTGTCTGTGAAAGCTAAATGCATAAAACAATATTTTCAAGGTTACATTCTCTGTCTTTTTTTTTTCTACTTTTAAACCTGTTAATATAAATACATAGATACATGGATTGCAACAAAATTAAATGGGAAATCTGGTCTTTTCTCCATTACTGTTATGTTTCTACAAAAAGCACAAAAATGAAAGATTTAGGACATAATGAATTTCTTGTCTATTCAGTGTACTAATAAATACTATATCTAAACTTTATTCTACTGAATTATTAAAATAAAAGTATCTTTTGCATTTTTCCAAGGAAGCAATTAAATTGCAGGGCCATGACCATGATAATAAAGAATTTTCTGATTTTTCTAATGTGATCTTATTTCTCTTTAACTTATCACTACATTTGGTAACTGCTTTTATATTAAATATTCCTTTGCTTTAGCAACTACTTTTAAACTTCTAAGGGACTTTACAAAGTCTCTCTCCCTGCTAAACATTCCTTCTATTTTCCTTGAATTCTTTTTCCCTTACTCAAGCTATTGATTCTTTCAGTTGTTCAATTTCTATTAAATATTAAACGTAAGTGAATCCCAACATACTAAATAATGCATATGAACTGCCTTAGCATAATGCCTGATGCATAAAGAGCTCCATCAAAGGTAACTTTCCTCTCCTCCTTCTTCCTTCCTCCCTCGTTAGGATGAACACCACACTCAATAACACATTTGAACAGAAAAAGATTTCTCCTGAGAAAGTAAAGATGTGGGATTGCATGCAAAAAGCATGGTTGCTTTGACTTCTGCATCACTTGGGTGAACACCACAGCTTACTAAACCACTTAGGAAGAGTTAACCCTGCCCGGGACTCTAAGTCTTCCCGGGAAATACAGGGCACTGCCCAAAGGCAACACACTGTCCTTGTTCAGATATTTAAAAGGCTCTCTCTTTTACTATAAATTTTCTTAAATCCTGTGTATACAAGCTTCCACATTCCTACACATTCTCTCTGCACATAAACCAAATGCTCGAATAGAAAAATTAACTAATATACCAGCAATACAACTGCATTAGGGTGACAATTTACTTCTTAAGAAAACCTCAAGGAAGAGAAGACACAGATCTGCCCTTGTTCATCCCTTTTCCACATACCTGCTGCACTGTAGAAGATTCCATTGTTAATTAGACTCCTTACTGAAGGAACTTTATTTCTTTGTTTATTTCTAACTCCTGCGACTGCTTATATGGAACTAGAAAACCTGAACTATGTGAATTGTGCTATTCAATAACTTAACAATTAGTCTCAAGGGAATTGGGTCTGAAAAGATTTTTTTAAAGCAAAAATTAACCCTGCCTTTCCAAAGTTTAATAGCTTAATGAGCCTAAACCACTCCATCCTCTCAGGACCCTCGCCTTACCAAAGTTTTCATCACCTGCAGCTCTGAAGGCTCTAAGTCTGCTATTATATACGGACTGTAAAGCAAATCTGATCAGCTGGTTACTGCTGGCTTTAAGGAACCTGATCCAGCCACACTGGGTGGGATCAGAGGTTCAGTTAGAAAAATGGACACGTGCCCTGCACCTCTTTAGAAAATCTGAGACTATCCCCTCTATATTTTGTTTCATAGTCTAGTCACTGAGAAGAGGCCTTACCACCCATTGGTTTTCTTCTTTTTCCTTTGCATAAATCCAACTAAAAGAATAAATCTAATCAATCCTCTTAGACCCAGAAAAATGGAGCACAATTATTATCTCTTGAAGGAACTTACATGATGAATCCAACACCTCTCAGATGCTACTGGCTTAAATCTACTCATGCATGTTAAAGGCTCTACTTCTTTGAGTTCTTTTAAAATGTGTAAGTTTATTCTTCACTGATAGGACAGCCTTGGAAGGCAGCATACTCGAGATGTAGATAAACTATAATACTGGTCACTAGAAACTATAATACTGGTCCAGCTTGAATTATAATTTTGCCTGCTCTCTGTGATCTCAGTCAGCTTGGTTCAGGGCTGCTCCTTGGTCATGCAATTTTCATGGTCACATGGGGAACTGAACTCCAGAGGGCCTATGCTTGGATTAATGCTTTCCAGTTATCTTCCTGAAATTTTTAATAATTTTTAACAAAGGACTCTGCATTTTCATTTTACAAAAGCATTCACAAATGATGTAGTTGGTCTTGACTCAGTCTTTCTCAGGAGATCGTTTTGAAGTTATAACAAAGAATAACTAAAATACTTATTTTTATTTCAGAACAGATTCATATTTATATCATGTTATGATGAGAAAAACATATGGGAAAGTATTTCAAAAGAAAGTTTTACAAATAGTGCAGTTGTTTGCCAAATTAATTTCTTTAATACCAGACGATGTTACTACTCAAAAGTTGCGAGGGACTTCTATCTTTGCTGGCAGTGAGTCATTTTGGATAAACCTTCCTGATTCCGTAAAGAATGACTTAAGCCTTTTCTTTCAATTACCCGTATTTCGCTGTGTATAATGTGCACATTATAAGTGAGATTATTATACCCAGAGCATGTTAATCATTAACCCCCTGTATAATGTTCATGCTTCTTTTTCCCTAAAAAATTTGGGCAAAATGGTGTGCATTATATGTGGCAAAACACAGTAAGTAGAAGGTAGACAAATAGCAGGGAGAGGTTAGAACTTAAGTTATAATTTTCAAAGAGCTAAGAATCCCACATGGGGCAAAAGCAATCAGTTTGGTACTCTTCCTTATTGAGGTTCACTGCTATTCGAGTATATCCAGTAAACTAAAATACACCATTTTAGGCAGGCTGGCAAGAAAAATCATGAGGGCTTTCCTGGCTGGCCCTGACCATGAGGGAGGGTAGGGGGACTGATGGTGCAGGTAGGGTCAAAACCAAATCCTAGAAACAATGTATGGCTGAACCTTGAAAACTGGCTGAGCTGGTTCTTCTGAACTAGCCTGTCTGATCCTGAAGGCAAGATCTGAAAGAGTGAGCTCTTTGGTGAATGTAAGTGTAGAGAGCTCCAGCTCGCTCTCCTTTCTAAGCCCTTGGAACAGTAGCTTCCCCTCACAGTCCATTAGCCCCCACAGCACTGCACGGGGAATGGCATCATCTTCTAACTTGAACGGTGACACCTTGTGGCAATTCAGGAGAAATGATTCAGTCCCCAGTGACTATAACTAAAAGACCCAAAAGGAAATGGGAAAGCTGGCTAACTGATTTAAATAATACAAAGAGGTATGATCTTATTTTGTAACTCAAGCTAGAGCAAAGGGACACATCAATAATGTAAGTTTTCACGTTCTTTAATGGAACTCATGTGTATAGAACTTGAATTAATCACAATCATGACACACATGTGTTTCTTGCTTGGTTTGTAACATAATAAACACCCATGACTATGAACTGAGTTGACAATAGTTTATATCAATAAGTTGACATAGTTAAATTGAACTAAGTAGACAATAGTAAGATCTAGAAGAAAAAAGTGACTGAACTACTGGACTAAATAGGCCTATATGTTGCTTTCTGCCAGTTACCCCAGGTAGCTACTATCTTGAATGTTATGTTTATTGCTTTATGCATTCTTTTAATAGCTTTATCACATATATTTGTACTAACTAAATCAAAGCATTACAGGGATTACTTGTTTTTTGAACTCTATATAAAATAGATATAATGTACTTTGTTGTCTTAGAATTTGTTTTGCTCTTATTTTTTAACTCAATTTTATGCTATATGTATCTGTAGTTCTTTATTTTCACTACCTTATAATAATGTGGTTATGTTTTCTCCTATCAATGGATATTTGAATTATTTCTAGTTCTTTTGCTATTTTGGACAGTGATGTTTTTAACATTCTTGTGCAAGTCTCCTGCTGCATATATCCAGGAGATTTTCTTGGAAATATACATGAGAAAGTTATTGCAGAATTGACAAGAATGTGAATATTCAACTTCACGAGACTAAAATGAACTGTATTCCAAAATGGCTGTACTAATTTGCATTCTTACAATCAATATGTAGAAATTTTATTGACCTACATCTAACATGATATTGTCAGGATGAAATTCTTGACAATTTAATGAGTAAAAAATGGTATTTTATTGCCGTTCGATATGCATTCTCTTGATTACCAATGAGATAAAACATTTATTCATATGTGTATTATCATTAATTGTTTCTCCTTCTGTGAAATCCTGTCATTACTTTGGCTTATTTTCCAAAACATAAGAATCGAGAAATTGGATGGGTAAAAATGGAAAACATATTCCAAACAAATATAAACAAAAGAGGAGAGAGAGAGAGCTTTGTCAAGCTTGGATTATATCATCACGGGTTTGGGAAGGACCAGGTGCTTTTTCAAACTAACCAATCAATTTTCCAATCCTTCAGGGTTAAGGTTGGGTCATCCCCCTAACTAATTCATATCCTGGATCTTCCTGAAAGTTTGTGTGGTTTATCCAATCCGATCCTTTTCTCAGGTTAGGCTCTGCCCCTTAGGTAGCTAGTTCTTACTGTGCCTGCCTCATGGTGGAAGGAACCTCCCGCAGTGCCATGTTGGCATCTACTGGGTATGCACCCAACAGCGGAATTTCTCCTGCTGTTTTTCTTCCTCCCTCCTGAATGCTTGGTAGTGAGCCTTCTTGCCCACTTCCTGTCTGCTCGGGGGATTAGGTCCTAAGGAGGGGAGCATGCAGTGGTCCCCTGGCAAGTATGTGAATCTGTAACTTCCTAGTGAAGCAGGCTTGTTATCTGACCCAGCCCCCTAGTAGATTAGGTTCCTCAGTGTCTGATCCCCTTTCCTCCCTTCCTTTATTGTCTCTCCCTCTATACTAACACTACAATATCACTTAAAGTAATGCACCACATTATTGGATTAAGAGAGAATAATCATTTGATTATGTCAAATAAACATGTAATAAATAGATAAAATCTATTTATCATTAAAAAACTCTTAGCAAACTAGGGAAAAACAGTATCTTTAATCTAACTAAGAGTATATATAGAAATAAAAAATTTCAACAGACATCATACTTAATGATGAAACGTTAAGAGTATTCCTGTGAGGATGAGATATAAGTCTAAAATCCCTGTAAAACCACTTCGATGTCCTTCTTTTGCTACAGGCATTAGCCAGTGCAGAAATGCAGGAGAGAAACGTACAAGGATCAGAAAGAAACAATGATTGGGGGAAAGGAAAAACCTGCTATATATTGACAAATGATATTAGTATCTCTAAAAATATCTAAAATTTACACTTACATTTTCAGAATTCATAAAAGAGATTGGCAAGGTTGCTATTCTTTTAAAATCAATATATGGAAATATATTGCTTTCCTAGCAATAAAAAGGAAATATTACAAATTATAACTTTAAAAAGTTTATCTTTACAACATGATTAAAAAATAGAAAAATAATGGGTGAAGAGGTGAGGGGATTAAGAAGTACAAATAGGTAGATACAGAATAGCCATGGGGATGTCAAGTACAGTCTAGGAAATGGAGCAGCCAAAGAACCTATGAGCATGACCCATGGACATGAACAATAGTGGAGTGATTGCCTGGGAGTTGGAAGGGGTTGTGTGGAGGGGGGCCAAAGGGCGACAATTGGAACAATAGTAATAGCATAACAATAAACTATAATTAAAAAATATAAAGTAACCTTAAAAATAAATGTGAATGTTTTTATAGAAAAAAGTTTAAAACTATTAGAAGACATAAATGAAGATGTAAATAAATGAAGAAATATGCCATATTTAGGGACTGGAAGAACAACTGTAGTAAAGGTATTAATTTTCTTCAAAATAATATAAATTTAATGCTCTATCAAAACATCAAATGTGTGTATGTGTTATTCACCAAGTTATTTTAAAAATGTATAAGGAATTATAGAAGGCTACATAAATGTAAACTCTCCAAATGAAGAAAAGGAAAAAGAAAAAGAGGATAAAAAGGAAAAAAGTGGAGTGAAGGAAAATTTCTTTCACTGCATTTAAAGACAACATAAAGTTATAGTAATTAAGACAGTATGCTATCAGTACAGGAATAAATAAACAGGTCAATGGAGGCTTTAAAGAGCATAAAAACATATGTTTTTTCCCCAAAACATACAGAAACAATTTATTATATCACCAACAGCAGACTAAAGAAGAATGATTAGATTTTTCAACAAATGGTGCTAGGACAATTAGTTATATAGAAAGAGTAAATGAAGTTAGAACCTATTTCACACCACACACAATAATCAATTCCAGAATTAAGGTGAATTAAAATCCTAAATATAAAAAGGAAACTCTTGAAAGACAATATAGGAAAAAATTTTGATGATCTCATATTAAGGAAGGATTACTAAAGTCACTAAAAGCACAAAACAAAGAAAATAATAAATTTGGCTGCATGAGGATGAAGAATTTGTGTTTATAAAAGATATCCTAAGAAACTTAAAAAATAATCTACTAACAGGAAGAAGATATTTGTCACAAAAGTAATTGACAAAGAGCATCAGAAATATGCAAAGAACTAAAAATCAACATGAAAAATTTTAGATATGTTATTTTTCCTAAACTTAGTATAGGCTGCAAGGATGCTCACTGTGATTTTTTATGCGTAACATTTATACCTGACATATTTTATGTTAAATGTTTTACTCATTATTTATTTGAAACTAATTGATTTGCAAAGGGAGATCGTCACAACGCAATGTGTTATAGGCAACAAGGGAACCATGCCTGAACTGCTTTGGGAGATGAGAGAAGGGGGCAATATGTTGTCCTGAGCAGGGAGAGTGTCAGAAAAAAAGTTATGCTGAAGGTAAATGAATAAACACATTGATGATGGGCATTATGAACAGCAGCAACCAAGTGTTCAAAGGCTGGGAGCTCTAAAAAGATGCAGTTTTCAGGAAATTTAGGTAACTTGGTATGGCTTAAATAAAATAAACTAATAAGAGAAGGGTAAGAGATACAGGTAGAAAAGTAGGCAGGACAGATCACAGAATGTCTTGTGCTAGCCAAGGAATTTGGACATTGTGATGTAACTAATATGAAAGTTACTACAAAACCACATACGGCTGTTCAACAGCAGAAAGACATTTAAATTAGGGACCAAATTTGGGCTTTAGATACTCAATATCTACTGTGTAGAGAATGGACTGAAGAGGTCAAGACTAGGAATGAAACCAATAGTGGGATTTATCCAAAGTGCATGGGAGGGAAAGCTAAGGCCTGACTTAAGACGAGTTGCCCACACTGGACTGGATGTGGAAAAAGAAGAAGCCGAGGATTGCTCACCGATTTCCAGCTTGAGCAATTCCAAGGATGGTGTGATGTAGTAGAGACCTTAGGAGGAGAAGCTTGGAAATGGAATGATTTAGTTTGTTTTAGCACTTGTATAGAATTTGGGGTGCCTACTGAAGAGGAACAAAGACACCAGGGTATTTTCTGTGTTTTGAATGGACAAAAAGAGAAATTAGAAGAATGCAATAAGGGCCTGATCACAGCAATGACCTTCAGGGTTAGCTATGTCAGTTAATAGAAAGAGTGACCCATAATTCTGTGATCTGAGCTCAGAACCAATAGCCAGGTGTATACATATACATTCAAGTACAGCTCACTTTTAATATTATATTGTATTGGTTTTAGATGGACAGCTTGGTGGTTAGACAATCATGGA
>PVKM010030677.1:0-17174 GCA_004027735.1 Carollia perspicillata
TTTGATCTATTCTTTCATTTGGGCCATTTTTTTTTTCTTGACACGCCTGTTTTTTAAATGAGGGGCAGAGCTTTAGGTATTCACCTGGGTAGGGCAACCCAGCCACTGCGTTGTGACACTGTATGTGGGGGAGGTCCAAGAGGGAACAATGGCGACTGCTCCACTTTCTGTGGGATTTCAGCCACTTCCCCCATGTCCCACAAGCAAAGTGGGCCTTTCTGGTGCTGGTTCCCTGGTGGGTGGGTTTGTGTACGTTCCAGGACCCTGTTGGTCTCTCCAACAACCTCTCCCATGAGGCTGGGAGTTTCTCTCAGAACGTCAACCCCCAAAGGTGTTTTCAATCAGTGTTTTGAAGCTTTATTTCCCTGAGCTGGGAGCCTAGATTGTGCGGTCTGTCTCGATCCCAGTTTCTCCTTGTTTAGCTGCACGCGAATGTGGGACCATCTGGTCCATCAGTCGCCTTGTGCGCCAAGCCCCTCCACAATCCACCTCCTCACTGGGTCTGCCCACTGCTGCCTGCGCACCTGGGGTCTGTCAGCCGCCACTTTGCTGCGCGTCCTCTCCGCCTGGCCGCCGGACTCCGCCCCTCCTACTGATCTGGATGAATGTTTCTTCAACTCCTTGGCTGTTGGACTTCCACATACTTCAATTTTCTGTCAGTACTGGTTGTTTTTTGTTTCTAAATTGATGTTGTCCTTCTTTTGGTTGTGCGAGGAAGCACAGTGTGTCTACCTACACCTCCATCTTGGTCAGAAGTCGGCTGTCTTTTTGAGAATGTCAGGTAAGTAGAATCCTACTCTAGGTAGTCTTTTAAGATTGGCTTCTTTCACTGGGCATAATGCCTTTGAGAGTCATCCAAGTTTTGTGCATATGGGTACTGTGCTCCTTTTTTTGCTGAATGGATCACATTTTATGGATGGACTGTATTTGTTTATTCTTCCATTCAGTGAAGGATATCTGGGTTGTTTTCTGTTTGGGGTGATAATAAATAGAGCTGCTAAACATTTGTGTGCAAGTTTCTGTGTGAATACAAGTTTTTCTTTTTCTAGGGCAGAGGTCCCCAACCTCCTGGCCTAGGACCAGGATCATGATCTGGGTCTGTTAGGAACGGGGCTGCACAGCAGGTGAGCTTGAATGTAATGCGCTTGAATGATCCCGAAACCATCCACACCCCCACTGCCCCGCCACACCTCCTTGGTCCATGGAAAAATTGTCTTCCACAAAACCAGTCTCTGGTGCCCAGAAGGCTGGGGACCACTGTTCTAGGGCATAGGAGTGGGACTGCTTGGTCATTCGGTAAGTGTGTATTTAACTTTTAAGGTGCCAAACTGGTTTCAGAGTGGCTGGCTGTAACATTTGACATTCCCACCAGCATTGTATGAGTACCAATGAGTAAGAGTACCAGTGTCTCCCAGTCATAAGCACCTGGTACTTTCTATTGTAGCCATTCTAATAGGTATGTAATGGGTATCACATGGTTTCAATGTGCATCTCTCTAATGGCTAATAATGAAGAACATCGTTTTGTGTGTTTATTTATCATCAGCTTATCCTCTTTGGTGAAGTATCTGTTCAAGTCTTTTGCCCATTTTTAAAGTTGGGTGTTTTGTTTTCTTATTATGAAGTTTTGATAATTCTTCATACATTCTTGATACAAATTCATGTTATGTTGGACATGTGATCTGTAGTTATCTTCTGGTGTGTAGATTGTTCAAACTCCTCCCCCTTCCAGCTTTACTGTGTTACCACCGACAAATTTTAAAAAATGCATGCATTTAAAATGTACAGCTTTATCTGATGTGTTCATTCTCTTAACAGTGTCTTTCAAAGAGCAAAAGTTTTTAACTTTTTAATAAAACCCAATTTATCAGTTTTTTTCCTTTATGAATTATGCTTTGGGGTAATGCCAAAGAACTCTTTGCCTAAGTGTAGATCATGAATATTTTTCTCTTGTTTTCTTCTAAAAGTTTTATTTTACTTGTTTCCTTTAGATCTATGAGACATTTTGAGTTGATTTTTGTATAAAATGTGATGTTTAGATGGAGGTTCTTTCTTTTTCTTTTTTTTTTGCACATAAGTGTCCAGTTGTTCCAAAACCATTTGTGGAAAAGATTATACTTTCTTCTTCGAATAGCTTTTATAATTTTGTCAAAAAATCAACTTGCATATATTTTCATGGGTGTATTTCTAGAATAATGTGATTTTTTCAACTTTCTTTTCCTTTTTCAAAATTATTTTAGTTATTCTATTCCCTTTTGTTTTCCATATAAATTTTAGAATTAGCTTGTCTGATATCTGTAAAAAATACTCCTGGAATTTTGACCAGAATTGCATTAAATCTATAAATCAATTTGTGGAGAACTGCCATCATTACTATGGTGAATCTTTCTATCTCCGAACAGGTATGTCTCTCCATTGTTTAGGTTTGTAATTTCTTTCATCAGTGTTTTGTAATTTTGAGCCTACAGATCCTATGTATATTTTGTTTTTTATACACACACACACCTAACTGTTTATTTTTTGGAGACAGTATAACTAATATTTAAAAATTTCCATTTCCGATTGTACATTGTTAGGATGCAGAAATAATAACCGTTTGTGTGGGTAAGTGTGCCAATCTTGTATCTTGCAATCCTACTAAATCACTTATTACTGCAATTCCAATATTCCTTGGAATTGAAAAGGAATTCCTTGCAATTCCTTTTGTCTCCTATGTAGAGAAAATAATGTCTATGGTGAATAAGAAGAGTTTTATTTTTTTCTTTAAAAATCTATGCCCTTTTCTTTTTCTAACCCTATTGTACTCGCTCAGGCTTCCAGGGACATAGTGAATAGAAACAGTGAGTGAGGAAACCATTGCTTTATTCCTGATTTTAGGCGGAAGACATTCAGACTTTTGCTATTAAATATGATATTAGCTATAGATTTTTTTGTAGAATTCTTAAGAGTTTAAAGCAAAAATTTAATTGTAGTCCTTGCTTAATTAATCTCTCCCTCTTTCAGGATTTCAAGTGGTTTCTGTCTAAATTTCATGACCTTCCAAGTATGTGGTTAATATCTAAACTTCCAACGCTTCCATATCACTATGAATTCACTGACACAACCTGTGAATGTGTACTGACTGATCGTACTCAGGAAATAGCTCAGGAAAACAAGAGACGACAAAATCAGGACATTTGCTGTAACTGCCACTCCGAATCCATGGCCCCTGCTGTAAGGGCACACCTCCCAACTGTCAATCTAAGGTGGAGCTGAACTGGTAATCAGTTCACAAGTGGGGGTAGGGGGGGAGCAGGATGGGATGAGAGAGTGCCTTTGGCCTGGCCTGTCAGATAAATCACCTTCCCTTCATCCTAAAACCCACGAAAGAATGGGCACACGCCCCAGTTCTTCCCAGAATGAGCACTCAGCCCCAGGCTGAGCTCCTGTTTGCACCTACAGGGGTCAGAAACTCCCTCTCCTCTGCCTCGTGTGGGACAGGAAAATGGCAACCCTGAGCGGTGCTGGCGATCATCTCACTGCCCGTGGGAGTCTTGTCTGAGAGTGAAAACAACACAGGAGTGCAGAGACTATGTGTAAACAAAGAAAAGGTCAGGATGATATTGTTTGAACCCCTGAATCCAGCTCTATTTCAAGCCAGTTACTATGTCTGAGTTTCTGAGCTATCTGACTATAAATTCTATGCCTCATCCCCACCCTTTCTGGCTTAAGCGTTTTTGACCTGGATTTTCTGTCACTTCCAATTAGAAGAGTTCTACATTACAGGTGGAGAGAGAGGTGTCATTGGCATTCTGGGTGCCTCCTCATCAACCACACCTGCTCTTTTTGGAGGGAAGAGGGGCTGGCCGATGTTGGGGCAAGGCCCTCTAGATGTGGAGGCCTAGGGGATGGCCTGTGGGACAGGGCCAGGCAGGAGGAGAATGGTGATGCTACTATGTGGTGACAGAAGTTAGACGAACCATTATACTTATGTCTCGTTTGCCACCAGGATCACCAGACATTGTCAGACTAACTTCTTTGCCATTATTCACAGAATTGTATCTTTGTAACACTACTTTTAGCCTGGCACTCAATGCCACAGGGCTCTTTGCTGGTTATTCTCCACTTGTCTATCAGATTTACCGTCTGTTCTTCTTTACCCTGCTTTGGGTCCCAGGAGGCTGATGTCTACCAAGTGTGTAACCCAGAGCTCCTTGATCTCTGGCCTTGGCTGGGTTTACCCCAAAAGGGACCCAGCTATAGATCATAAAGATGGAAAGAGAGAAAGGTCGGAGTATTTATTGCCTTCACTCCCTCCCTGTCTTGCCACAGTTCTAGCAGTGGCTGTGATCCTCCGTGGGCACACAGGGCCCCTCTGCCACAGCCCTAACCCTCACTGGACTATGGTTAACACTGCCCTCCCCACCCTTGCCTATTCAGGCAGGGGTGAGCTAATAGCTTCTCACAGTTATCAGCCCAGGCTGTGCTGCATTCCTTGATTGGTTTCCGTAACTCTGCCTAACTCTGTAAATTAAACACCTAACTCTGTAGTCCCTTGATTGAATCTGCTTCCCACCAGGTCCCGAACTGACACAGGCCTGCACCATCCTCAATCTCATCATCCAGTCGCGACAAACTCCCTATTTCTTAAAGATGCTTTTGCAGTTGTGGCCTTGTTCACACAGGCTCCCTTCTGAGGAAAACCCTTTGCCACTCTGCCTAGTGAACTCCACTTAACCCCCAAAACCTAGTTACAGTGCCACCTCATCCAGAAAGCCTTTCCTATGCTCTCTTCCCAGGAGGAATGTCTTTTGTCTGGGCCCTGCTGAGCTTCACCTGCATCTATTACCCCTACAACAGACCTTTGTCTCCATGTACATCCCATATGGGTATAAATTCTGCCACCTGTCCCAGGGCCTTCAAACCCAGAGATGCATCACAAATTTGGCCTCTCTAGTAACTCCTGCCTTGTGAAGCTGTCTTCCTTTGACAATGGCTAAGGTAATGCACCCATGGGAAGTTGGATGTCTGCATCCTATGCTTTAGGACTTGCCCAGGCTTCCCTGGTCCCTGGAGTCCAAAGAGCCTGCTGGATTCAAATGAGTATGAAGCTGTAGAATTAGCCCACAGGAACCCATCTCTTCAGCAAGCATCCAACTGGTTTAGGGGCGTAGCTGGGGAGCGAAAGTTTCGATGTGGAAACAACTAGACCCCCCTCTGTCCCAAAGGTGTGTTAGTCCCACGCAAGTATGTTTGGGTTATTTCCTGAGATACATATCTATGACTTGACTCATGGGTTCTAAAAAATCTTTTTTTTTTCTTTTTAAACCTCTGGTCTATTTTCTTTATTTTAGTTCTTTTTTTTACCTTCTTAGAATGGTTTATATCTGATAATCTCATGGGTGATTCCACCTATCAGCTTGCTTTATGCATTCCTGTAAAAGACCTTTATCTACTTTGTGGCCATATTCTTCTATTCTCTCCCAATCTAGGTACATGGGCAAATAATTCTCCTCTAAGGCACTGAAGGAATTACAAGACCCCTTATGCTGATATGTCTGGTTTGGGAGGCTCTGGAGTCCTCTGCTTGAAGGACACACCTTTTTCTCAGGTTTACCACCAGATATCTGGGTATACTACCTCTTTGTCGTTACCAGTTTCACAACCCCTACAAATGCCTTCTTGGTTCATTACACAACCTTAGGGTGCCTTCGCTCCAGGTCTAAGTGAAATCTGACCACCTCCCCAGCAGTGTGTTTTAGTCAAGGGCAATTTGAGAGCAGGGACAGAGATCGACCTCTGGTCAAAATACATCAGTCCTGCTGGACTTTCTAGACCTGTCACAAGCCCAGAATCCCCAGTCTGAGGAACCCTGCATCCAGAATGCTAAGTCCAAGTAACGGGGACTCCCTGACTTTCCTCAGACCATCCCTCATCTCTGCTTCAACGATCTGCATTACCTTGAACCCTATTCTCTACGATTCCCAACCATGTGGCCTGCCAGCCAAGTGTTTACCCCTTCTCTCCTAACTTCTGTGGAGCTGCAACTCTGACCTTTCTTTGCACTCCAAGAAGGACTGCAGAAATATTCACTTTCATCTTCAAGTAGTTAGGACATATTTGAAGAATTTTATGATATTTCTTAAATTAAAATGCAAGTGGTCCCCACTGATGAAAGGCTGGGTCAGGAATTTCTGTCTGTAAATACCTCTGATGCCTCTTGAAATTCCGACTGGAAGAATAAAGATGAAGCCAGGCTAGCTTGTTCGGTTATTTGTGAAAGGAAAGAACATTCATGTATAGAATATTAAATAGGGCACACATAGCCACTAAAAGGGGCCCAGATGCCTTTTCACACAGGATGAGCGTAGGGCCCCTGAAAACACATGGAGATGACATCATCTACCAGGGACTTCAATCATGGTGAGTATAATCTTTTCACAGTATCACGGAGGACTTTTATTCTTGGAATCTCAATGTTTGATGTTTGTGAGGACCTTGGCCTCCATTCTCAGGATTGCCGTAAAACAACAGATTTCCCTGGGGCATGGGCAGAGGATATACAAGAGGAGATAGAACCTATGTTGAGGGAGAAATAGAGAGAATCCAAGCAAAACTCACAGCTGTAATCTCCTCTCCCCCACTGCAATCATGAACCCTTTCCCTAGAGCACAGCAGGACTCACCAAGCCTGTCCGAGCTCAGTGATGAGCACACTTCGGGGAACTTCAGGGTTCTAGGTCTTAGAGTCAGTGAGCCCAGACTTCTCTGGTTACTCACTTGAGGTTAAAAAAGCAACCAAACCTTGCTCCATCATTTCCACTTAAACAACAGTAGATGCAAACATTTAAGATTTTTGTTTGTTTGTTTTTTAATAAACATGCCAGTTGGAGATTAATAGAAAATACTAATAGTCGGTGTAGGTGGCAAACCAGTTTCAGAGGAGATTTGGTTATGTTTCTCAGAGTCTGTGGGTTCTGAACCGGCAACAAGATCTCAATCTCCATTACTCTGTGGAACTCAGACTCTCCTTCATGCCAGAAAACCTCAGGATATTCTCCAGGTGTAAGAAAAAAGAAACAAATGATAAAGAAGCAGAAGCAGAGCAAACCTGTTATGTCTCCTGGTTGACAATTAACTTTTGCTAATAAAAAAATAAAAACTGATCTTCAGACTCTTTAATGACCAAGTTTAGTGTTTATCCAAGCAGAACAGGCAGCACAAACAGGGTAATTAATTACTTATCATAAAAATAATCTCTAGACAGGGAGAAAAACAGGCAGAATGTGGACAAGGATGTGAACAGATGCATGGAGGGAGAAAAATTAAAAGACATAGGAGTTGCTCACAAAGACGTACATCAACAATACTGTAATAACTATGTGTGGTGTCAGATGGGCACTAGACTTAGTGGGGTGATCACTTCGTAAGTTATATAAATGTCTAATCACTATATTGTACATCTGAAACTAATATAATATTGTATGTCAACTGTAATTGGAAATAAAAAAGACATAGGACTTGCTAAATACCACATTCAAAAAGACTCTACCACCCAAACTTTGGGAAACCAGATGGATTTTCCATCTGTTCTAATCCAAAGAACCATCTGAAGATTAGACTGGTTCTGGCACTGGTTTCCTGAGAAGGTCAAGTGCTACTCAGGGTGGAGAGATGGCCTCCAGTTTGGTGGTTTCAGGGCCACACTGAGCTTGTACTAAAATGGCTTCAAAGCTGTTAAGAGACTCAGCTTGCTCTTCTGGGACCCCCAAGCTAGGAGGGAAGTATATTTAGGATGTTTCCGCTTTCGTAAAAGTTCCCCAGGGTCTTCGCGCAAAACCATATGACCAAGCGGGTAACCTGGGGATCAGTGGGATAGGCCTGTCAAGGATTCACTTCTTACTCAATAAAGGTTTTGTAATCAGTCAAAAATATTTCAGGGCATCTCCTGTACATAGGTGCAATGCTATGAGTGTGAGAGACCCATATAAAACAGCATTTTTTAATCCTCAGGAAACTGAGGTAAAAAAGAAGTTGTGAGAATGTTTCAAATAGTAGTTCCATAACTAGTATCCCATAATGATGAAATTAGACGTAAGATAAGATGAAGGCCTCTGTACTCATCTCCTTATCTTCGCCTGGGTTTGTAATCTTTCCAGTCTTCAGGTCCAGGAACCCTAGCACACCTGTCAGCGGTCATACCTGGTGTCCTTCAGGACTCTTTCTCCGTTCCGCCTCTGGTGGCGGAAGGCCCAAGGTGCACTATAGCTTTCTCAGGGCACTTAGCACGCAGGCTCATGTTAGCAGTATCTGTGCACATTCTGCCTCTGAGAGACTAAGACAAAACACAGACTTCAACTCTGCATCTCTTGCCAGTACCATCAATACTTGTTCAATTTAAATTGAGTTCCTAATTGACTGCTAAATGAATAGATTGTCCCAGCAATGGAGGATACTTTTCATCTTTAAATTTCCCTTTAAATAAATTTCATCATGGAATTCCCTTTGATTAACAGTGGTTGTCTGGAGGACAGTTGGGGGCATTCCGAGACCCTAACAAAGCTCAGTGGTAAAGAGAGCTGTAAACAATCAGTGACGTCTGCCCAAGGCAGGATCGGGAGTGCGGTGTCGATGCAGCATAATTTGGGAATACGAATTAAGGGATATTACAACACAGCAAAGGGAAATTATCTCCCCTGAGCAGTCGGAGAAGTCTATATGATAAAAGTAAAAACTAGGTCCATCTTCAAGGACATGTAGGACAACAGTGGGTGAAACACATGAGCAAAAGTACTCGGGAGGGAAAGCACAACACATCCTGGGAGAGCAACTAGGAGACAGGTTTGCATAAAGGGTTTATGCAGGAGCAGAATGCAGGAAAGGACCAAATCCTGTGGAATATTCCAAGTTAAGGGGCAGAATAAAGAATAACTAAGAGACAGAGACAGGTTGGAGCAAGAGGGAAGATAATAGGCTTCACTTAGCTACTGTCCAAGAATGAAGTCTACAAGAATGATTTTAACTTTCAATTAGGATATCAAGGTTTGCTACGAAGGAAGTAGCCTTGCTTAACGGTTAATAACCTCAGTTTTGGAGTCAGACAGCCCTGCTTACAAATCCCAGCTCTGAATGACCTTGACCCCATAATTTAATTTAAGCCCCATAAGTTAAGCCTTGTAAGTTTCCATCCCCGTACCTGTAAAATGAGTAAACTTCCTACCTCATGGTGCTAAGGGTCAAATGGAAAGAAGTGTGCATACATCTCATAGTAAGCCCTCAATAAATATTAGCTATTGCACTTGTTTAACCATAAGAGAAAGAACTTTTCAAAATGTCTCCCTCATTGTCTCATAATTTGAGGAATCTTACATGAAACCTATAAAGTGATTAAGGGGCTCAGAAAACTATTAAGTATATGAAATGCAGAAATTGAGCAAAATCAGTTTATTTTCTAGTAATGGGAAGAGGCTTGGACTTAGGCTTTCTATAGTTAGGCATTCCTGCCACTGGTGCATGTTTTTTGTGGACTTAATTATTCACTGAGTTATAAGTAACCAGTTAACTGACAAGCAACAGAACAGTGGTAAAAAAAATTTAATTCTATGGTCTCACTTAAGTGCTCTCCTCTAAGGGATTACCTCTTAGTCAAGTCATTAAAAGCAGTTTTAACCACTGAGAGCACTGAGCCCCAAAAGTTGTCTCAGTGCAATTGTAAGAGCAAGCACACAGTGCAGACCCCCTGGAAGGTGCTTTTCTGAATCAATGTGCTGGTCCCAAAGGCCACCTCATTGCTTCCACGTGCAGACCCTGCAGAAAGTCACATGATGCTAGTTTCGGGACCTGTCCTAGTCATGTGAAGATCTATGTGACAACTGTCCTGTCTGTGGACATGGTTAGGGACTCTGCAACCAAAAGGGCCCTGGGAACAAAGGCTTCAGCTTGAGCATGGAGTGCCTGGTGAGAGGGTCTGATCTCCTGAGTGCTAGGTCGGGGTCTTGGGGTGGAGAATGAACCACAGCATCCTCCACTCCTGACTGAGTGGCACTGCTGCCTTGAGCTCATACAGCTGGGCCTGGGCCTGGGCCTGGGCCTGGGAGAGGAAGGATTCAGGACACACAGCACGAGGTCCATCCATCCAGGAAAGTGCAGGAGTATTCACTGGAAAGGAAATACCCTACCTCTGGTAGTGGAACTGGCAGTCCAAACCCACGATTAGTAACATTGCTGGCAAACAGTGAGTCACAGAAACAGTTCCTTTCCATTAACAGAGGTGTTACTGTGGAGCGGACTAATTGCAACAGGGCACTCTTTGTTGCAATTTGGGGCTGTTTCCTCAGCAGGATAATGAATTCTTGCCTTCTAAATCTATCTGTGAGCTAAACTATAGCTCCAAAGTGAATTATTGGCTTAATAGTAGTGTCTCCAATATTGCCTGCTATTAGAGGTATGTTTAACACTCAAAATAGGAAAGGCCATTGCAATACTCGCTACTTTAACAGACACCACTGTGGGGGAGTTTAAATGGGCCACGCGATGTCAACTAAAATGAGTGCGTTTTCTTCACCAGTGCTGGAGTCCCCACAGTACACATGACCCCAGATCTCCAGCAAAGGGAGAGTTGCAATTCCTCGGGGGAACAGAGCTTCCCTGGCACCAGGCCAGGGTGTTACTGATGCCCTCCCTACAGGACAGTTCTTTTCATTCTCAGCTCTGTTAAAGGTACTCACAATTCTCACAAGTAATTAATGTGGGAAGCTTTCTTCCTTTACCAGCAAGTGCTCACACAAGCATGCGAGCATGCATATGCTCTCGAACAGCTAATTCCTAATCCCATTTATTCGCACCTCGTCTGCCTAACCCAGGGTTTTCACCCATCTGAGGTACAACACGAGCTCTACTACATCCTGATTTAGCACACAATAACTTTCTTCATCTTGTGTCTTCATTTGAAGCTACCTTTGTTTCTTCTGTCTGTTGCTCAAATTTTTGGTAAATTCAATTCTGTAGTTTTATTGTGTATCTGTAAACAATGTATCTCAGGCTAAGCAACATCTAACAAAATACTGAATATTTATCAACCACCTTTTTTCTGAGCACTAAAGCTGAACGCAGACACACACACACAACCCCGTTCCCTTTTCTCTGCACCTAAACCATTTACACAGGCCTCCCAAAAGATGCATTAAAGAATGTATATACCAACTCTGATGCACAGAGGCTAGCACTTAAGATAATTTTTAAAGGTTCATTTTATAATTTTAGGTAATTCTGTGTGAGGGTTTGATGTGATAGACTGGAGGCATGTATTGGGTGCATAAAACACCCCCAAATCAGAATCTTTTCAGTGATTCCCTAAATCTGGTGGGTTCTGATTTGGTTTCAAAGATGAAAGCACCAGACCTAGGCACTCAAAGCCCAAAATTGTTTTTTAATTCTTCAGTATGTGGAACTCAGGCCAAGCCAGCTAAAGGACTTTTTTCTAACGTACATAAGCAGATATGTACAAACTATATGTATATATATATTATAGCATAACTTTATTGGAACTCTTATTACTACTCTGATGAACAACCTAATACTGACATAGAGCATTACCCTGGTTAATAGCCCCAAATACAATTTACATGATTATATTCAAGTCACTGGTCAAGCATTTCAAATGCAGAACAACTGACTCAATGTCCAGGTCATTTTATCCTCTAGTAATGAATGACCTTTAACCTTCCCTCAGTTCCTTATGGAAGAATTCCTCTGGCTCCTAGCATGAACTGAGAATCTTAAAGCTAGAAGGAACTGCAAGAGATTTTCCTCCCTTCCTTCCTTCCTTCCTTCCTTCCTTCCATTGCATTTTTCCATTACCATTTGTCCCCCTTATATTTCCTTTCTCCCACAATTACCACACTGTTGTCCCTGTCCATGTGTCCTTTTTCCTTTTTGCTCAATTTCTCTACCCTCTGACTCCACCCTATAGTTGTCATCTTGCTCTCCATCTATGAGTCTGTCTCTATTTTGCTTATTAGTTCAGTTTGTTCATTAGATTCTACATATGAGTGAAATCATATGGTATTTGTCTTTCTCTGAGTGGCTTATTTCACTTAGCATAATGTTCTCCAGTCCATCCATGCTGTTCCAAAGCATGAAATCCATTATGTAAATGTCCTACAGTTGTTTTATCCACTCACCTACTAACACAAGGTCAGTGAGAGTAAGTGCTCAGGACACACACCACTACTTGCAGATCCTAAGCCTTTGACAGACATCAGCAATCAATTTCTGAACTTTTGTTTCCAATCCTTTCTTAACAAACATATCACACCTATCAGGGAGTTGGCACAAGAATGGAATTCTCTTTGCTCTTCTAGTTAATCTAAATCCCTCTTCTTTCTGATGAGAAACAAAGGTCCAGAGAGTTTAACTATCAGATGTATTCTCTTACGTAGCTCTTATGAGTCCATTACTTCATGGAGCCATTTTATTTCCTCGTGCCTACTAGGGGTAATAGGAGTGCTTTTGCCCTCAAGGGGTCTATAATCTTGTTTTGAGGAGGAAAAGAGAAACATTCTTGATATATGTGTAGATTATGTGTTTATCTTTCTTAATGATGCAGATCAGAGGAGGCTGAAATGAATTTATGGCAGAAATGGAGTTTGAATTAAACTTTGGGCTCATTTATTCCCTCAATAAACAAGGACGACATTTTACTAACTCTCTGGGTCATAAATGACTTGACAATTCAACAAATGTGTTGAGCCTACCAGCCCTGGGATAGGAGCTGTGGGTGCCCAGAGGAGCACCACAGAATTCCTTCCCTCTAGGGCTTATGCATCAGTACAAGAGGCAGGAAAATCAGAATGTAGTCTAACTATAGGGCGATAAATACCAAGTAGATACTGGTTCTGTACAATGACAGAACATAATAGTTCTTTTCAAGCTGGTGTCCCTTCCAGGATTCCCTCTTCTGCTAGAGGTTACCACCTCCTTCTCCTATGAACCAAACCCAGCCAAGTCCCAGCAGGTTAACCCACAGAAGACAGAGCATAAATGTTTTCCTTTCCACTCACACTGCAGCTGCCCAGCGGAGATCTCCATCCCTGTCTGGACCTTAATAGTAATCCCATGGTGGGTCTGCCCACCTGCACGTTTGTTCTCCTTGGATCCATTTTCCACATCCATCCACCTCAATGATCTTTTCCAAGCACAGCTCTAACTATGTTGTTGCCCAGCTTAATCCTTAGCACCATATCCGAACTCATCAGCATGGTATTGCTGACCCTACAGGATCTGGCCCCTGGCCAGCTCCTCAGCCTTGCTTTTTTGGTTTTCCCATGTCACTCAATTGCACCCTCTGCCCCAGTCACACCAACTTGCTTATTTAGAAGGTAAGAAGGGCAGAATTTTAAAATGGAAAGAAAACCAGGGCAGCCTCATGGACAGTAGTGTAAGGGCAGGCATGAGCCCAGAGTGGAGACCAGCCTGGTTGACCAGTCTGGCAAATGCCCCCGGAGCAGTGTTCCTCCACTGCACACACCGCAATTCTGAGAGTCCTGTGGAGGCACATCGCTACCTTCTCAGTCTCACTGCATGCTACAGAATCCTTTTTCTCCCCACCCCAACACAGTGCTCAGTGGAAGTGGAATGACTATGGCTCCCAGGTGGGTCTGCAAGGACATGGGGAGTAAGATGTAGGAGAGGCAGCCTGCAGGAGAGGGAGAGGAACAGGAAAACCTGGTGCTGCCAGTTATTATTAGAATCGCAGTTTTCTGATCCATATAATGGCAAAAATGCCTATAGTAGCAAAAAGAGTTTTCAAAGCATTTCCTAAGATTTCATTAGCCATGATAGAAATGAGATTAGAAAACAGTGTAATAAGGAAAACACATAGGTTAACTGCACTAGCCTCTTAACCTGGTGCTGTCTCCTTTTCCATCTTGCCTCTGCAGTCTGTGGTCAAAGCAGCTGTCAGGGAGAGCCGATACAACCAGACCACGTCATTGCTCTGCTCAACATCTTTCAACAGTTTCCCTTCTCTCAGTAAAAGTCAAAGTCCTTACAACATAAGAGCTTACACCATCCTAGTGCTGTCTCCCTCTGAGCCTCCCGTCTCATCCACCTCTCCTCACTCCACCTGCTGACCTTTCTCAAACAAGCCAGGATGCTCCCCAGATATCTGTTCCCTCACCTGTTTCCAGTCTTAATTCAACTGTCACTTTCTCAGCAGGGTCTTCCCTATAATCCTATTGAAAACTGCATCCTCTGGCCTTGTGTTACTCCAGAGCACTCTCACCATCTAACATACTCTATTCTACTCTATCTATTTACTGTTACTGTCTACCTCTCTGCACTTGAACATGCAAGTTCCATGAGGACCAGGAGTATTTATTGATTTGTTCACGGGTGTATGCTCTAGCTCTAGAACAGCCCCTGACACACAGTGGGTGGTTAATATATATTTGTTGAATGCACAAATGATTTAAGTGTTGGTTACTGCTGGTATATTCCAAGGCTGAGCTGATTAGAGGCCCAGCAGTACCAGGCTGTGGATCTGCCAGAACAAATGGGCTTCGTGGACAACAAAATACATTTTGAACGCTGCAGCACACAAGGCTCTGTGCAGGTGATTGACAGACACAGAAAAACAGAGCGAGAGAGCATGTCCCATGACTCAAATTAGCACTGCCAGATGTACACTATTGTAGCTCCATCACAATAGATACGAGGCTGGGGCAACCGTATTGCTGAGAACGTGAAGGAATTGTTCTTGGTTTTAGATAATGGAATCTGAATCCAAAAATCATTGCTTCCTTGGGTGCAACCATTTCTAGCAAGTTATTCCTAATGTTATTCAAAGAAAGTTATTCAGAGTCAATAAGCTTGCCAGTTCTGTCGTGTAAATGACATTATTTCCTTTTATGAAAATCCATAAGCTGGAAATTAGCTTTTCCAAATGACTGAGATAAAGCACAACCTGTCTGTCTGTACAGGAAGATCAGTCTTTATGCTGAGAACAGGGAGAGGACCCCACGAACGTTTTACCAACATTATACACAGTGTGATCATTACTGGGGGACTCCAATCAGGAAGCTCTGGCACCAGCGTCTCACGTAGCAGTTGTGCTCAGAGTTCCTGCTTGGAACACCAAAATTCTACCCTCAGTTTCTGACTGTTCAACAAACTGAGAAACAGGCTATGGGGCATAAGACAAAACAATTAATCCTTTCCATATTCTTTTAAAAAATGAATAATGCTCTGGAGGCTGATATTCACCTAGACAGGGTATGTCATCAAAACACTTGAATCACCTTGAACTCTGTAGTATAGGGCAGACACTAAGTAGAACAGAGAAATATCATGAGACTTTATTTCATAAGAAAATAGTAACTTCCTCAGAATCAAATTATTCAGATTTACCTTAAAATAACATTTATTGAGTGCTTATTATATGCCAGGCACACAACTGTGTTTTTCACATTATATTAACCAACTCTAATAACAAATGACGTAATGATAAATATCCCTATTTTCTAGATGAGGAAATTGAGGATCCCAGAGAATAAGAGATTTATTTAAATGGTAGAGCCTGGCAGTGTCAGAATTTGAATCCAGCACGCTTGACTCTAGGGCACATTCTATTATACTACAGGAGCAGGGAAAAGCCTGTAAGAATTGTAATGAAAGCAATGAAAATTGTTCCTAATGACATTTTAGTAAAGGTCTCTTATCTAAAAATCCAAGATATTACTTCTGGGACTTTGTAGGTTTTCACAGAAATTAACAAAGATGATTATTTAACTATTCAATCTCATCTTGTGAATAAGAATTTGAAAAAATGTTTAGCCCTTACCATCTCCTTCACACCTAATAAAAGACATACTATGTCTTGAAAAATCAAAGGTTTTAAGCTGGTTCATACTTTCGCTCCTCATTTTATTTATTTTTATCTTTTTATTCTTTAAAGATTTTATTTATTTTTTAGAGAGAGAAAGGGAGGGAGAGAGGGAAACATCAACGTGTGGTTGCCTCCCGTGCATCCCCGACTGGGGACCTGGCCCGCAACCCAGGCCTGTGCCCTGACTGAGAATACAGACAGCAACCCTTTGGTTCACAGGCCTGAATCCACTGAGCCACACTAGTCAGGGCATGCCCCTCGTAATAAATATTTTAATAATCAAAATATTTTAAAGTGTCAGGGCTGCTGACTTATAGCAGGGACCAAACATTTCAATGGCTGTAATCAGAAGATGACATTCTGTTAGGGTAGTTAATACATTTAAGTGTTTTTACTTCTTTAGATCCATGTGCTAAAAGGTCCAGAAAGGAAGCTACATGAGGGTGTTTGTAATTTTCCGTATCAGTTAAGATTATAAAAGTAAACATCATAACCTCCTAAGGGCTTATGGATGGACTCTGTGTCACTGCTATAAGTTAGCTGGAATTTCACTTCTGGCTAAACAAATGACCTCATGTAGACTACACAAACAGGTATAACTTCCACACAGACCTGGTGCTCTGAAGAAGGAGGAAAAAAGGAAGACCCTGGGAAGTACCTGTGATGGATGGGCACACAGGGAGTGGCCTACGCTTGACACTTCTCAGACTAGGAGCAGAAGCACTAGGGAACTCTCCCATGTTGCCCCTGGAGAGGCAACTGTCCAGAAAGACTTCAGCTTTTCATTTTTATTTGTTGGTTTTCCTTTCTGAATCAAGCTCTTGGGCTCACTCACATTAAAACTGGAGGAAAAAAGGCCCTGGCCTTGTAGCTCAGCTGGTTAGAGCATCATCCAGATGCACCACTGTCATGGGTTCAATCCCCAGTCAGGGCACATACAGGAATCAACCAATGAGTGCATGAAGAGTGGAGCAACAAATCAATGTCTCTCTCTCTCTCTCAAATCAGTAAACTAAAAATAAAAGTAAACTAGAGGAAAATGACCATCAGAACTGAAGGCCAGGTCTGCAAAATAGGCATATAATCCCCTTGACCACAAAGGTGTTTTTATGCAACAGGTTCTAAAGGCCAGGGAACAACTGTTCAAAATCCTTTCCAAATCAGCAACACTTGGTTAAGAGGTGAATATCTCTGGAGAATCTATGAATGAAAAGGTAGGATTCCACTTCCACAGGGAATCGGGAGGAAAATGCCAGTCTAGAATTACCCCACTCCCCCACCCCCCGCCCCACACATTGTTCTTAAACTGAG
>PVKM010030679.1:0-17169 GCA_004027735.1 Carollia perspicillata
GGCCTGGGAGGTAGAGTGCGACTCTTTCCCGAGCCCCTTCTCTGTTCTCTCTGGCTTCAGGCTGGGCTGGAACTAATGATTCCTGCTTTACTGGTTCTATTCTTTACTAATTTAATCTGACAAACAGGGCTCTGAGGCGGCAGCCATTCCAAGGGACATGTAACCAAGAGCTCCTTCTTTCTAAAGGTGACCCCGGACTCCGAAAATGACTTTGGAAACTACAACTGCACTGCAGTGAACCGCATTGGACAGGAGTCTTTGGAATTTATTCTTGTCCAAGCAGGTGAGCACCCCTTATGGCTGCACCACCCTTCAAATCCTCGCCAACCCGTTTTATGTCCTTTATTGATGCCAGGAGAGTGAGAAGCAGCAAGAGCCAAGGTCAGCCAAGCCAGCGGTCAGGAAGCAGGACCAACGGAGGCTTGAGGGTGTGGGTAGGGGGCACGTGGGGAGAAAATCATATAAGGAGGTGGGCTGGGAGGACAGGATGCAGGTGACAGGATTTCAAGACTGAGCAGAAGTAGGAGAGATGTGCTTTGTGATTGTGAGCTGTCTCCTGCCTGAGGCTTACCTGGGTCTCCATATGTGTTCTTCCCACAGACACCCCATCTTCACCATCCATCGACCAGGTGGAGCCATACTCGAGCACAGCACAGGTGCAGTTTGATGAACCGGAGGCCACAGGCGGGGTGCCCATCCTCAAGTACAAGGCTGAATGGAGAGCACTGGGGGAGGAAATGTGGCACTTCAAGTGGTATGATGCCAAGGAAGGTGAGTTGGGAAGCATCTTGGCTTCTTTAGATGGATGAGTCACTCGGTGTTGGGTGCACATTCACCCGATGTTCATCAGATCCTGGCACCCTGACTGCCCATTTGGGTAGGGTCGCACACCCCTCTCACCTACTGGGGGTGGCCAGATGCCATCAGGTGCCATCACATTCATGCTGCGACACCATCACCGTCCCCTCAGAATCAGGGCATGGTCGCATCTCATGCAGATGGGTCGGCCTCCTGCCCCCTGGTACTCCAGAGCCTGGTTCCCGTGACCCTGCTCGGATGGAGGAGGCCATCTCAACTGCATGCCAGGCGGAGGCCCTGCTTAGCTGCTGAGCACAACCAGACGCGCCCAGTCCACCTGGCTCCGCGTATGTGGGTGACACGTGCTACCAACTCCCTGCTGTCTCCGGCGATCCTGCCTGGGCACATTCAGGGACCATCATGTAATTATAGTATTAAAATATTAACCGGATAAGCAGAGCCAGCAGGACAAGTCTGCTCTTACATCAGTCCTGTGCCACATTTCCAATGAAAGGTTTTAAAAATGACCCTTGGGTGTCTTCAATCTGAAGACTCTCAGCCCAGGCCGTTTTTCCCAGGGGATTGAGTATATTTATGTCTCACTCCCCTTGTGGGGTTAAACTGAAATAACTTAGTGAAGTATGTTTTGTTTCTGTAGAAGTTTTTAGTCCTGGCTCCAGTGGTGGTAACAAGGGTAGAATTAGCCGTGGGCTACGACATGGGGTCATAGCCAGTCAGAGGCATCTTCCAACCCCGTTTCACTGAGAATTCCTTCCTCCAGAGAAGCTCCCCTCTCTCCTTGGGCTTTGGTGAGGGGTAGGAGGTTCTGGGAGGAATGTCTGTGTCATCAGGACTACAGCCTTCCTACCTTTCCTCTGAAACCTCATCCCAGCCTTGTGGCAGGTGGATCCCATGAAATATGTGTAACAGAAAATGGACCACTTTAACCACTTTTAAGTATACGGTTCAAGGGCATCAAGTACACTCACGTAGGCATGCAACCATCTCCACAGTCCTTCTGCAGGACCCTTTGGTGTTAATCCAAACTCCATACCCATTAAACACCAACTCCCTGCTCCCTACTCCCCCAGCTCCTGACAGCCACCGTTCCACCTTCTGTCTCTGTGTAGCTGACTATTCTAGGTACTTCATGGAAGTAGAATAATGTAGTATTTATCCTTTTGTGTCTGGCTCGTTTCACTTAGCATAATGTCTTCAAGGTTCACCCATGTCATAGCATGGTTCAGAATTTCCCCCCTTTTCAAAGCTGAATAATATCCCATTGTGTGTACACACCACATTTTGTTTTCCCATTCATCTCTCCATGGACACTTGGGTTGTGTCCACCTTTTGACTCCTGTAAACAATGCTGCTGTGACATGGGTGTGCAAACATCTATTCCAGGTCTCTGCTTTTAATTCTTTTGTGTGGAATCTGGAAGTGGAATTGCTGGATCAAATGATAATTCTGTGTTTAATTTTTTGATGACCCACCATACTGATTTCCACAGCAGCTACACCATTTTACCAGTGGGCTTTTTATGCTTTGTGATCCTTCCCATATTCCCACAACAGCCAGCATGGAGGGCATCGTCACCATCGTGGGCCTGAAGCCTGAGACGACGTACACAGTACGACTGGCAGCCCTCAATGGCAAGGGTCTGGGCGAGATCAGCGCAGCCTCCGAGTTCAAGACTCAGCCAGTCCGTAAGTAAAGCCAGCTGCCCTGCCTCCCCCCACACCCTCTTCTCCTGGGGGCAGTGGGGAACCCCGAGCTGTCCCACCATTGTTCAGATGACAGCTTTTTGTCTTTCAGGTCCCTGTGCTCAAGGTGGTCCCACCTCTTAGTTCTGTGGCCCTCAGTGATGACTGATACTAAATCCCTCTATTCTCTTTCTGGAGGGCTTGGTGACGCTGTCAGAGTAGCTGGTCCAGTTCATTAGAATAACGGCCCAGGGGGAAACCACTGACACGTTATTAAAGGGAGGGGAGAGACACGGCAGTGTGTTGTGGAGGGATCTGGGGGGGTTGCTTTTCGACACAGGTCACAAAGGCCCGAAGCACCTTATGGCTTGAAGGAAGGGGGTGAAAGCAGTGACAGTTCCATAATGAGTTGTGGGACCGTGGAGTAGCAGAGACAGTGAATGACAGGAGAGTGGAGAGTGCTGTAGGGTGCAGGAGCAGAAGCAAAGTCTGAACAATGCAAACAGGAAAAGGATGTCACGGCTTCCCACACCAGGAGCACACCTGGGGGTCTCCCACCCTCACATCGTCTTTCAAGAGTGGCTTCTTCCTGACTCCATTCAGGGGTGCAGTTGTGTTTTCTGCCATCCTTCCCACTCTTGTTTAAGTGTGCCCACCACTTTTTGCCCTTCCTTTCCCACAAACTGCCAGGCTCCAGGTGCACTGTGTTCTGGAACATTTCTCCCCAGAACTGACCTCCTGCCCCTGGAGGATGTCGAGTCCATCCGGCTGAAGATGACGCTGTGGAACTCACCCCTCGCATGGTCACTGAGCCCCCTGGGCCTCTCTGATTCCTGGTGTTAAAAAGCAGGCCAGGGATCCTTTGCTTCCTACTCTTTGAAACCAGAGAGATCCCCTTACTTCTTCCCAGAAGTAGGAAGCCTGTCTCGTCTTCCCTCTACAGGAATTGCTTCTCTCTGGATTGGAAGTAATTTGATAATTTGAGTTTCTAGTGCCCTGTGTTCTGCGGATACTGGCCATTTCTTTTACATTTTTTTTCTTGGGTCTGTCTCTTGTCTTTTCTTTCCGTCTGTGCTCCATCCATGGGAAATGCAGCTATCCCTCTTCCACGTAAGTGCCGCTTCACCCCTCACGGCCTGTGTCTGTGGCGCTAACGTCTGCTAACCCTAGTTCCTCCTTTCAGTCCAGTTCCTTTTTGCCCCCTGGAGGCCGAAGCAGACGCTGCTCTCCGGGCCTAACCACACTGACCATAGTCTAGCTGGGCTCCTCGTAAAGAGGCTAACCCTTGTCCTGTTTTAGAGCATGCAACTTTTGCGTCTTTTGAAGTTGTGTTTACTTATTAACTTCCGTGTGACGTTGATCCTGTGGCAACAATGTTGTTTGCTGAGTCAAGCGCAGTGGCATGTGCTGATGGTCTCTTAATAACGTGCTGCAGTACCACCTCACCTTTAGCCAGGATGCCAGAGAAGTGACCACGTGGTCGCCAGGCCTCTCGTCAAAATCCTGTCACAGGAAAAAAGACTTGAAAAGGATTTCCACATTCACTTTTAGGAGATGAAATAATTGAGCTGTGGCGCCCTCTGTTTCGGTCGTTCAGGGTGGTGGGAGCCGGAGGGCAGAAGGAGGGTTGGTGAGGGAGGCAGCAGCTGCGATCGTAAAGAGTCAGTAGCATTTGGTTCCAGGCCATGGGGATGTCCTGCAGGCAGCTTTTGGGGAGTCCAACTCCCAGGTCCCGTCAGCTCTATTCTTTAGCATGAAGTACTTGCAACCTGCCATTTCCATGTTTGGGAAAACTAACCAGCTACTTAGTAAGTAGAAACATAGAGAGGGGTGATTCTCCCTGGGAAGGACCCCCTAATTGTGTAAGCTGCACCCAGGAAACATAGGGAGCAAGGGTGACAGGAAGCTGGCCACTGTTCTGGGAATGGAGCTGTGGTCCGATCTCCCCAGCCTGCACAGATGCCTCCAAGCCCCACTTCCCCTGAGGCATGGCTCCTTCTTCCTCGGCTGAGCTCCGAAGAGTGGAAGGAAGTGTTACCCAGAAAGACTTGGAAGAAAAGGTATTCAGAAAGCTGTACCCTCTTTCCATAAAAAGTTCCTAGTTCCTGAAAGACACTCAGCAAAGCTTATCTTTTAAAAATTTACTCAGAAATATTGCAGCAACAGCAGAAACTAAGTAGCTCAGTGTAGGCGTTCTGAGGTTTTGAGCAAGTGTTAAATTAACTATCTCAGCAGAGTTGGCTCCTGAGTGAACCAGTTCTGGAAGGAGCCAGGATGGGGAGTGGAGCTGACAGGTAGGATTGACTGACAGCTGTCTGCTCTGGCTCACAGCTCTTCCTTGACTGAATGCAGAAGGAGAAGCTCTGGGTGTGAGAGCACCTTCTGTGGGTCCCGAAGCTGGTTCTTAGCCTGAGTCTTCCTGCCTGCTCTTCTAAACGGTATCAGTACATGAATGTGGGCTTGTTGGGATGAGGCCTCCTCTGAGTTTCCAACCAGTAACTGGGGTTTGAGAACTGAATCAGTCACTGGGCCTTCAACTTGAAAGGCTGTAAGTCGATTTCTTCATTCATTGCCAGCTCAGCCCTTGGAAAGGTGAGAATTTCTATAGCAGTTGCTGTTTTAAAAGCCAGTGCTTAGTTTTGTTTTGTTTTCTTAAAGGAGACCTCTAGACCTTGTTGTTTTTTGTCTGATTGTATGAAAATAGGCAACTAAACAAGATTCCAAGAAACCCTTTGGAAAATGGTGGGGTCAGCTCTCCATTCCAAGTAGATTATGAGTAATACAGTAGCAGGCATGAGTAGTGACATGAAAAGTCAGTTTTCTCAATCATTCAATAAAATTAAGCTTTAAAGAATGTCAAAAAGCAAACTTCCTCTAGATAAGGGGAACCGTGGCATAGCCTTTGAGATGAGCGTGCCTTTTTCAAGAACATGAGCGTGCTGAGAGGTGGTACACATATGGAAGTAGGTGGGAACATCGTACTCTCACTAAAGTCGGTTATTAGGGACTGTCCTGCACTCTCATAGCCTTCCTAGAGCTGCTGAAGTGGGAACCTAGCCCAAAGGGCATCATGCTGGCCCTAGACCTGTCCCGAAAGGGATATAGTTGGAAGGGAGACACCAGTAAGCTTACTGATTACTACTTACTGAGCAGTAAGTAGCCTACTTACTATTGGACCCATGTACTGCTACTAGGAAGTGAGGGCAAGTTTTAGGAATGGGTTTGCCTTCCCTGGGTTTTCACTCCCATTACTTGGAAGGCACATAGGTTGTCTGAACTTAGGTGAACAAAATCATCCCTCAGCAGTTACAGAAGTTTCACCATGTGCTTACGCCGGGCCCCAGAACCAGTGGCACGGGGCTCTGTCACTAGCTCATCCCACCCACTGACAATGCATCCCCTCCTGTAATTCTGAGGTGCAGATGCACAGAGCACCCATGCCACTGGAGTTGGGCCCTGGGTGCACCCTCACCCCGACAGAGAGAAGGTACAGGATCGATGGGAGCTAGCGTACAGGACATGGAGCCGTTGCTGCCAGAGCCCCAGGTTGGAGCTGTTGGCTGAGAGCCAGTGCATTTCTCACCGGCCCCTCACTTGAAGTCCACTGAGATGCCTCAGTAATGGGGTTGCTGCCTCGGCTCCATAAGAGACTTCTCCACATTTGGAGGCATGAATACGTCAGAGCAGTGATGAGCAGAGGAAACTAGCCAAAGCCACAAATACCTCCAGGACCTGCTTCTGGGTTGCCTGGTTAGAAAGCACGTCTCCTCTCTTTGGAGGTTCTTGTGTGCAGTTCATAAGTGTGCGTGTGAAGGAAATGAGGAAGCTGTGACTTTAAACAAATAGGACGCAACCTGGGAAAATGCCTCTGTCGTGTGTGTTTTTAAGACAAATATCTTCACGCTGTTAAGACACTCTTAGGTAGCAAGCGAAAGATCTCTGATTGTGTCAGGAGAGGCTGCTTCCCTGTAAGAGCAGCGAGGTCCTGAAGAGATGATGTCACGATTTGTCATAAATCTACTCCTCACGATTGAGCCACACACCTGCAGAATTCCATTGCCTGAGTATTACCTCTTAATTGCTTCTGTACCGTGAAGCAAAGTAAATGATTCCTTTCAGGGCATAAAGATTATATATGAATGAGTCTCTGCTTCTTAAGAGGCATCTTGAGAGTTTTGTTTTCACATTTTGCCCCCTAGATGGCACATTGCAAGTATAAGTTAAATGCATTGTAATTTATTGTGGTTAAAGCACATAAACCTTTATCCCTTTGCCAAAACAATATGGGCAATTATGCAAACAACTTGAGCCAAATAAAAGAGAAAGAGATACACTTTTACCTGAATTAACCAGACCATCGAATCATGGTGAGTTAGTACCTCTCTTGCTCTGATGCCAGTGACATTGTACTTGCACGGTTTAAGGAGGTGCCTCATCTGGAAGGTGAAAAGAAGACCAAAGCATGAGTGTCGAGGCAATGATGAAGATACAGTGATGCTTTTCCAAATTTTCGTCCGGCTCTCAAAGGGACTTTGTTTTGTGATTGTGGATGGGGTATTTGCCGATGGAAAGCTCAAGGACTGTCCAGAAGGTCCTGTATGCACCACTTTTACCCATTTTCCATGCGTAAAGTTGGTTAGACTTACTTGTTTAGCGAGAAGAACACAACTTATTCGCATCGCTCTTCATACACAAAGCAGCACCCTCAGAATCATGTTCTGTAGGCTTTTGGAGGGGGCAGCAGTGATCTTCTCTCATCCAGCGACGCCAGACAATCACGAACCTCACCCATAGTGAACATTAGTAAGTAGGACCGTCCTTTTCATTTTATTTAGATATTGAAATGAGGGAGTGAGACACATGTGTTTTGCTACAAATATGTACCATTAATGTAAATACATGCCAATATAGAAACGCACATAGAAATATCTAATATGAAAAACCAAAACCTTGTCCACCTTAAGCTGAGATCTAGGTTCCCTTTCCTCCTATGCTTCTGATCCTCTGGAGACCGCTGTTCCTGTTGAATTGGCGATTTGTTTCTGAGCAGGGTCAAAAGCCTCTGCAGCTGTTCCTGGCCCAATCCCTTACCTGAACCTCGGGCTTGGCAGGCACACAGATTCGTGGCTTGAAGTCAGAGATCCCTGGCCCTCTCTGCTGGTCCTCCAGCCACCTGTTCTCATGCATGGTGTTCTCACCCATTTTAACTCACTTCATCTTCTTGCACTGACATCCCAGGGGTGGCTCTTCTGATTTTTCATGCAGTATCTGTATGCCTTGATGCTCTTTTATCTCTTCTTTTTCTCACCTTCATTTTTCTTTCCTCAGCAGCTCCTGCTAGCTCTTCCACCCTTGTTCCATTGTCTCATCCAGATAGTGAGTATCATTTTCTTCATCCGTCTCTCTGCAGGCTGCTTCCCACCAGCCACAGTGGGTCTGCCTAATGTTATCTCCTTCACCAGGTGATAATTCAACTCTGTTGGCAGAAAGCAGCGCCAGGTTGTAGAGAAGCAAATGAGAAGAGAAATAGGCAGAGGGCATGGCAGATTCATTGGAGGCAGCACGCCCCCAAAGGGGAGGCAAGTAAAAAGTATGGTTCTGAACAGAAATGTTTGCCGACAGGATCCCGAGGCTGTTGCTGCCCGGCCCCAGGCTGCGATTCTTAGTGAGCCAGACCAAAGCTGATATTTGGAGAAGCCAAAGGAATTTGCCCAGAATAATCTCTATTCTGCAGGGCCATAAGAAATGCTTTGGGGTGTTGTGTTTTCATTCTCATTTTAATTGGCACAGTTGGATTCAAACATTGAAATTGGAAAGCGAAGCCTATAGCTTTTGCTTTTTTCATAAATGCATACATTTCTTGTCAATATTTGTGGGAAAATAAACACTGTCTGCTTGCAGATGTGCCTGGCAGTGGGCGCCTGGGCAAATTATTTGACCCTTCCCGAGCAAGCCTCCTTTTTCTCCTCTATAAAACAGAATAAGCAGTTGCCCTCCCCCGTCTGCCCTCTCACACAAACCAGCACACATCACAGTGTTCTTCAAGCTGTGTTTGCCCACCTGGGAGCTGCCCACTAAGTCCGACAGTGATGCTACCGGTCACTCCCAGTCTTTGCCATCCTGACTGAGCCTCACTCATTCACAGTCTTACTTCATTTGGCTGCCCTGTCCTTTTGTTCCCCTGTGTCCTCTGGAGTAGAGAGAGCCCCAGGCCAGCCATGGAGTTCTGACCCTGCCTTTCTGGGGGGAAAGGGCCAAGGGAGACAGCAGCTGTGTGAGTCCCAGGGTCTCATGCCGACTTGTGCCCGAAGCAGCAGACAGGGTGCAGGCATGGCCATGCCACCTGGCTGGCTATGTTCTCCATAGTACATTCCAAGTCCCTGCGCTTTGGGCACAGCCACAAGAGGTGACTCAGGACGAAAGCTCGGAAGCCTCCTCTTGCATCTGTTTGGCTCAGAAACGGACCCACCACCCCATGTGGTGCTTTCCAAGCTGTTTCAACTGTAGCAATAGGAGTTTAGACTTGGGAGCCAAAAGCAACTCTGGGTTCAAATTCCAGCTCTGCTACCACTGCATACAGTTCCATGATCTTGAATGAGTCACTCAACCTCAGATGAAGGATAGCGTCTACCTACCTTACAGGTATTTGTGAAAATTAACAATCAGGTATGAAAAACACAAAACACAGTGCCCAGGATGTAATAAATGGAAGTCATGGTAAGAATAAGTGAGGGTTATGTTATTTCTAAATATGTCAGTAATTTGTCTGCAAAGTCTCTGATAACCTCTTTAAAATATTTATATTCAAATCAATAAATCAGGGAAGAAGGGAGGAAGAGAATATGTCCTTCACCATCTCTGTCTTTCCTTAAAAATAATGCCTTGAATATATATACACACACATTTATGAATTTATCTCCATTCCCTCCCTCACCTTTCTGTGCCCTTTCTGTTCTTCGTGTTTCCATAGCAACCTGGCCTCTTCCTGCCCTTACAACCGCAGAACCATCTAGTGAGTACAGAGCTGAGCTGCCTCTGGCCAGACTGCTGCTTGTTGCAGATCCAGCTTGTGGGTCACAGCACCGCCCGTGGTTTTCCTTGTATTAAAGCAAGTTGTGAATGCATGGTGGCTCGTCACCTAGCGTGGTTTTCTAAGCATGCTGTGTGCGTGGCCAAGAGAGCACACCCAGCATCCCACAAAGACCTGGGTGACTATTTAAAAAATACTCTGTGCATGAGGATACTTTTCCAAATTTACCCTTGAGTTAAAATTTAGAAAAGGATTAGGGAAATGCTGATGAGACAAAAGAACGGCATCTCTTCCCAGCTTTTGTTGTCCCTCCCCCTGAAACGCGTGCACGCACACCCACACACAGACAGTCACACAGAAGTAGCTAAAAGACACACAACGAGGGAAGGAATAGGAGAAAATGGCTATTTGGGGAAAGGCAGAGGCTGAAGCAAAGAAGGAAGGAATGGCTGCATCCTGACAGCCTGCCCTTCTTTGTCTTGCACGGTCGAGGAGCTGTGTACACAGATCACGGGTGGGAAGGAGGCACTCCCATCCCCTCGCAGGCCTCCTCAGGGCGAGAAAAATCACAGCCCGAAAGCACAACCAGGCCTGCTGAAGTTCGTGTGCTGAGAATCCAGATGGAAGTTCTGGAATTCATCTCCTGATGATGGAGTCAGGGCGAGACCATATCATCTTTTCCGTCATGGAAAACATTACACTTCATCACAACCATAACATGTTCCAAGCTAGTGTTTATAATGCTCTGATGAAGTGAGCTTGGGGGTTAGGCTTCAGATCCCCCAATAAAACAGCTGGAGCAGTGTGTGTGTGTGTGCATGTGTGTGTGTGTGTGTGTGTGTGTCCTCTGCTATGTGAGAGTTTGAGATTTTATAATGTTTCCGAGTGCCCTGAAAAAATGGCATGCATCCCACTGAGCAGGAGGGGTCAGAGTGCGCAGGCGGACAGCAGGTATGCACAGTACAGGCCCCACTCTCTGGGCCAGAGTTTCCAATACAAAGCTGAACAGAGAAGAAAAGAGTGTCCTAGTTCTGTGTGTTGCATGAAATGGTTCTCTTCTCTCCTGCAACACACAGCTAAGGGTCTGCTTTCTTGGTGTTTTTTCTGTGTGTGCTGCAGTGAATTTTAATTCCTGATGCTTTTGAGGTTTCATTTTGCCAGCAGAGCAGAGCGAGTGACAGTGACCGGCGCTCCCGTGGTTTTAATGCAGATGCTTGGTTTTTTGCATTTGGAAAAGGAATGCAACTAACAGCACCACTTCTCCTCCTAACAACGATGCCCCTGTCCTTTCTAGCCCAGGTGCCTGGCGCACGGGAGAAGGCTGCGTCATGCACTTGCACCGCTCGTGTCCCATCTAAGGCGTCTCGCCATAGTGGCCTTCTCTGGAAGTAGAATACAACCTGGCATCCAGATTTGTCTCTCAGGAAGAATAAGGCGTTTGTCCCCAACATAGATTTAATTTGTAAACATCAGGCATTTCTGCCCACAGATAAAGTGCTTAGTAGTGACATCCAAAGAGAAGAAAGTCTGAGTCTTTCATTTTGAACCACTTGACTACTGACCCAAATTGTAGGTCCCGGTGGATAGTGAGACAAAGGAGATACAGTCGCAATTGGACAGCAGCCTGTTTTTAGCATGAACGTATTCCTCAATGGTGAGGCAAAACGTAGCACAGGTGAGCTGCAGCGGGACTAATAGCACAGCAGCTAGAAGCATACAAAAATCCATCAGTCGGCAGTCAGTCAGTATGGCTGAAAATAAATGTCTCCTATTTTCACAAGTGTGTATGTGTGTTGATCTATTTATAATTATGAATGAATGAAGGTATTCTAAATAAAGTCTAAGGACGAACTTCTCGGCTGTATAAATTTCTGCAGGGCACTGATGGTTGGAATGTTCCAGAACCTGTGCAACGTCAGACAATAAGAAGCACGCATGACATCACTTCACAGTGGCAAGGGACTCTGTAGCTTGGTTGAATCACTTCTCTCAAATCACTTTTAAACAGTGCTGTGCTTTGGGCAGAGGGGTATCTCCACTTCCCTTCCTGGCCCTTCTTCTCTCTTCGCTTCAATTGGCAGCAGTCAAATCTTCCCTTGGCCTATGAAAGTTGAGATGGGAAACCCAAAATGCCCTTGACAAAGCAAGGTCATTCATGTCATATTTAAGTAACAAATTGGAATGTGAACACAACGTAGGACAAAAAGGAATGTTGATAAATCCCAAGAAGAAAACTATTTTTCCATTGTAAACATCAAAACAAGTCTTATTAATGCAGCCACAATTCTAAAGACATAACCGTACCCACAAATACCCAATCATTGATTTAATCAAACTCTTAGCCCCTTCAGTCAGAGGTTTAGTTTCTCTTGTTCCCCACCGGCAGAGCCTTTGTCTCAGCCACAGAAGGAAGCCTAGTCCCTTTCTGCACCGACCTCTTCCTTCACGTGTCTCAACCCAGCATTTCCTCGGGACCTCTGGGGTAGCATCGGTAGATGCGTAGGGAAGTGAGAAAAGATCCTCAGGGCCTCCTTCTCGGGCTCGTATTCGCCAAATCTCATTCAGCCCTGCCCCCTCCCCTCGCTGCACCAAAGGAAACACAAAATGACTTTCCTTCCTGTGATGTCATATCCTGTTCTTACAGAGCACAGTCGGCGCCTTAGAGATCATGGGACTTTTCGCTCACGGCCATGTTGTTGCACTGCCCTTGTTTCCCAAGGATGCTGAGACACTGCTGGAATCTGAATAATAACTTGCTTTTTTCTTTTCCTTCAACAGTCTCCTGGATGGACTTTGACTTCTGGGTCCTGACCAAAACACCTCCCTATTTTAAAACAAGTTTTCATGCTCCCTGATGTGTTATTAATATGCAGTGTTTTAGCTGTATCTAATGCTTCTTGGTGTTAACCAAATGCTCTTTATGATTTATTAGCCTCCTATTTCTGGGCGGTTTTACTGTCCTCCCAATGTTTTCTATATATGCTGCTAATTTAATTTGATTTCTCCTTTTATTTAGTCTGTGATTTTGTTGTTGATTTTTCTCCCTGCCCATTGTTTACATCAGTTTTTAATTTTTTTGTATTTTCCATGTGACCTTCTCCACTTTCCTTTCAACCAATCATGTGCGTGCGTATCATGTGACTTTGTCATGTGGCTTGCATGGTGCTGATGATGTCGTCCACGCTGGTGAACAGAAGGTAAAACTCTTTGTTCTGATAAGTGAAATAAATCTGGGACCACAACCTGGCACCTAGGGCCCACTCATTTCTTCCTGTCTTGGATTTCCTAAGCCAAGCCCTTTGGGAGCGTTCCTCTTGTTCTCAAGTCATGTGCCGAATTCATCATTCTTTGCGGCCTTAACATGACACTTGGATACCATGACAGCCTTTGGTTTAATATTTTGCTTTAAGAAATGTGGCCATGCAAATTGCTACCTACAGTAAAACCACTTCGCCACAGCACAGTTTGCAAAATTGAATTGTTAACAGAGAGTTCATGAAAATTACTTCCCAGAAAAGAGTTTTGTAAATTAGCTTTATAGCATTGCTGTTTAACTGTACCCAGCAGTTCTAAAAACCACCATCGCCCTAAAATGTGTCGTATTTCCATGAAAATGTGAAAATATATCTGTTCACAGCATCAGAACACGACAGTGAGAAATGTTCCAATTGCACAGGTGGTATTTGCTTGAAACCAATGAGAGTGCTTCATTAAATTCATGCTGATTGAGGGTTTTCTGAAATGAGGGACTTACGAATTTTGAATTAGACCAGTTTGGCTGTGATTTCTGAAGTGTCACTTTTTAAGAGTGACCCTCTCCCGGGCAGGGGAGAAAATCAAATGTCGCCTGGTAATTACCGTGACAGGAGATCTCCCTGTCACCATGAAGCACGTGATTGGCCCTTGCAGCAAAGGAGATAAAATTATAGCCTAATTAATTGCACAGCAGTCACGAAATAATTAGTTAATATTTTGACTGTCACAACCTTGTGAAAATATTTCATGCTTACCATAAAGAGAAAAGGAAGCCTCTACTCACAGCTTTCCCCAGTAAAAGCAAACACCTATTCACAACCTGCCCTGGGAGTCGTATCTGTTCTGTTCTCTTCTAACTGAAAATTTTTACTTCAGATCACAACCTGAGACACACACAGGCTGCACTGATCACAACAGCAAAACTAACACCAATAACCGCCCAGTGTGCCCCTGCATGCAAGGGCTCCTCCATGTGACCTCACTTCTCTGAAAACTGATTGGGCGACATCCACAGGGACAACACCACCGACTGCTTGTCGCGCATGTTCTTTGCTCCTGGTCTGTCCTTCCGTTGCGTGCTCCCCACGTGTGTGAGCCTGTGTGTGTTCCCTCCTGTTCACCCTCCACACTGACCACCTCTGAGGACTTCGGCACTCTAGGTATGGCCACTGTGTCCCGATTTAGTCCCATTTACACCTGGACTCCTAGAAAGAGGTCTAGATCAGAACCATCCTTATTTCCAGAAAGGAGATGTTTGATATTTTGATATTTCATTGTATGAAATTAAGGAAGAATGGATCCAAAGCAGGAAAATAGCTCATCATCTCTTTGACCTACTTTTAAAAGTGTCCTGATCTGTGAGCCTTAGGGCAGTGAATGTTGGGAGCCTAGGTTTTTCTTTGCCCAGATCCCACCCCAGATATTGTGGTGACTGCTCAGAGGCTGATGTGCTGGGGCAAAGCCTGGACCTTCCCCTAAAATCTTAAGTGTAAGCAGATGTTGGGTTGAAACCCATTAGTTTCTCTTTTAAAAACAAGTTTGGTCATTTCTGTGCAATGCTATAATCCAGAATGAAACGAAGCACAGTGTTAACAAGGCAGAAACTACTTCATAGCTCTGAGGAGAGATCTCTACCAGGCTTTTTAAGAAAGGGAAGATATGTTTGAAGATGTTTCCTGCAGTTGCCCTAGAAACACACATTAGCAGAGGTCTTAGCTGTCAGTAAAAAAATGTTGCCGGTACTAAAAGTTCACTGAGAACCTGCAACATTCCCAAGCATGATTACCGCCCGCATCAAACCACATCCCTGGCTGTGACAGACCCTCTCTTGCCCGTTGCAAAGGGACAGGCAGAAGACATTCAGATGAGCAGCCAGCAGCAGGAAATGGTTTTTAATAACAAAACTTAAGGGAATGGAGAAATCAGAGCAAATTAAATTTACAGGGGAGAGAAATAAAGCTTAGATAAAGGCAAGTATCTCCTCCCTTCTCTGGGCATGGGTGAGGGTTTAAGGTGAGTGGGGTCTAAATGAGGAAGGTTTAAGTGAGCGGGCAGTCTTTCCCCTGGCGGTGGGTTGTACGCCCAACAGCTGATGAAATCCAGCGTTCCCCGTTCACCACACCCCCACGAGAACTGCGTGGGGTGCACTTAACATGTGCTGGATGATCTGTGCCCCCAGGTTCCCAACCACAGTGTTCACTGAGCCCAGCAGCACTGAGCCAGAAGAAGGGAGGTGAAAACCAACGTGTCACCATGGCCCAGAGTCACTCGCCCCATGAGCCTCCCGAGCTTTGCATGCAGGGCTTATGGCAGGGAAACTCCGGCACCTGTCCAGGGAGCCCAGGTGTGGGTGTGCCGTGGTGCACTGCAATGCCCCTGATACACAGAAGTTTACTTCTACAACAGCATGTGTAACTGCAGCACCTGCTTCCTCCACTGACTCCGTCGGTGGCCGAGGAATCTGTAAATGGGACCCCCTCCCCCACCAGCACGTGTGTGGTGGGGAGCCCTGCAACCCCTCTGTCGGTGTGCTGCATGTTGAAGCATGGACCCCTCCCCACCCTTTCATAATCATCTTTTTTTTATTTAGCTACTGACACTGACTTGTACTAGGACATGCTGATTCCGATGAACTAAACTCTTAACACCCACTCTTCCTTCTTAGATTGAAAACATCACTAACCACCCCTTCCACCCCCTCCTTTATTTTTTACAGCTGTGTGTCTGGATTGCCCCGGTCTCTGGCAGGTCGACATAGACTTTGCACCAGGGAGTCTGCCCTCCTTGCCTTTGTTGTTAAAGATTGCCTACAAGGGTGGTTAGCAGGGTAGAGTGTTAGCAGGAGGCGCCTGAACAGCGAGGCAGAGACGGGTGTCAGCCCACATCCTCTAGTCAGGGTCCAAGCTATGGAGAGTATCCATGTTCCCAGGGTCTATTGGCATGAGGCGCCCCCCCGGGAGGCTCATCCTTAATAAGTAATCTAATGTCCATAAGAGAGTGTTGAGCATGTGCACACTGCCCCTCCCCTGTGGCCTGGGAGGCGGAGCCAAGTTAGTCGTTGGTGATAGCAGTCACTTCTGTCAGAACTTCCTCAGCCTGGATCAGCCCCATAACCACAGGCCATCCTCATGGTTAGATGTTCTTTCTCCGATGATGAAACAAAGATAATTGATTGATCAATCTGTTGGTGTTTTGATGACAGTCATGAGAAGGGAACTGGTATTTTTGTGGTCTGGTCCGTCAGAGTTCATTTGTTACTGGTTAGTTTGTGTTTGGTGCCGCCATTCTGCTCCCCAGCCCTCCCCCAGCACACACATCCATAACTCCTGAGAAAACTAGGGCTGGAAGGGATCGGTGAACTACATGCCTCCGTGAGCTTGGCCACAGAGGGCTAAGCATCCCTTCTCTGCAAAAGCTGGGCACTGGCCCTGCCCACAGCCACTCGTTCTGTATCCCAGCCTTCCCTGGAGCCAGACACCCGGACAGCAGAGGGCCAGGCTACACTAGCATGAGAAGACCCTTAACAATGGAGAGAAAAGAGCTCAGGAGAGTTGCTGGTTGAGTCTACTTGACTCCTAAGACTCGACTTGGGGGAGCAATGCTTAAGACAATGAATTCCCATGTGTGCACTGTCAGCCGCTCGTTGGGACTGTCAGAAGGCCCCTAGAATAGCAAGGTGGGTGGGAAGAGGGGCATCAGGAGAGGTGGAGGGTCCAGGAGCGTATGGAGCATAGATGGCACTAGGTCCCTTTGTTTGGCATCCAGGGCAAAGTGCTGGGTCCAGAAGGTCAGTGCTCTGATGACTCTACATCCTAATCCCGTACACAATTTGCTGACACCCTGAGGACAAGTGAAACTTCTAACCTCTTGATGTAATTGTAAATGTTCCTGAGTTGGGAAAATCAAATACGCTTCATATTTGAACAGCTAAATCATACATTTTGGACTTTTTAAAACAATAAAAAGGCATACACACATTTCAAATTGCTTGTAAGAAATAATGAACAAGAGGGAATAGGAGTTAGAATAAACAAAAGGAACAGTCGTTTTAATGCCAGACAATCCTGTCTGATAGAAAGAGAGAGAGATTCCCATGCAGCCTCTCCATCCACCGTTGGTTCACTCCCAGGTGCCCCGAACTGGGCAAGAGAGCACAGTGGGTGCAGACAAACCTAAGCCGGCCTGCCCTCTCTCCGGGCGCCTGGTGGCACCTTAGCATCTCACTCAGAGGACAGAACTCCTGGTACCTGAGCTTGTTTTCCTTCTAAAATTCACCCATGCCCTGGGATTCCTCCGGTTTCTGTTGTGGAAGTCAGATACCCAGCAGTAGTTTTCTGACCGGAGAGCTTCTGCTGATGAGGGGCAGGACATGAAGCAGACTCC
>PVKM010030680.1:0-17172 GCA_004027735.1 Carollia perspicillata
GGGCAAGCACCTGCCGCACAAGTGAACCAGATGGCCTGGGGACCTGGGCCAGGGGAGCGTGGGTTGACTGACCTCTAGCCACAGCACACATTTCCGCCCCTGCCCCAACCTCCACCCCCAGGGCCTGCTGCCGAGGAAGGGCTCTGCTGGCCGTTTTCTCTGGGGTCAGTCTTTCTCTGTTTCCCCAGTGTGCAGGGGGTCCTTTCCAACAGCTGCCCCGGCCCCCTGCCTCCCTGACCAACCCTGCCTTCCCCACGCTCTCTCTCCCATCCTGGGGCCTACGACATGGCCTGAACCACATCCAGACTGTGACTGTGCACAGCCTCGCGCTAGGGCTAGTGAGAAGCCCGAGCCAGGCTCCCACCCAAAAGGCCCCGAAGTGCTGGCCCTGCCGGCCCCTGCAGCAGGGCAGGTATACTGCAGCCAGCCCCGAACACTTGGACTCCACTTTGCTGTTTGCACAGCACCATTGGAGCACACAGGGCAGGTGCTACCAATATGTGGAAGTTCAGAAAACTTGAGTGACTTGCTGAAGATCACACAGCTTCGAAGCAGTAAACCCAGTACTGTTTCTCCTGCCCAACTGGGGCTGCTGTGGCCTCCTGAAGAGGAGCGGTGAGGGGGAGAGGTTTGGCCAGGCCAGGGCAGGTGCTAGCTCTTTGGTGATTGAACCCATTTCATTCTCCCAGGGGTCTAAGAGGAATGCATCCTTATCATCTCTAATTTTTAGAAGGGGAGCCCAAGGTTCAAGGTGACACAGGTGGTCAGTGGTGGAGCCCAGATTGAAACCCAGGTCCGCTGGGCTCCAAAGACGAAGCTTTTCCTCCCCCACTGGGCCCCGGTCCCAGGCTCACCCACTCTCCTGTGCCCCTCTCCCCTCATCTGCACACCTCCAGGCACATTTCCACACACCCGCCCTGATTTCTGTGCACCCTCTGCTCCAGGGGCTTCACTCCAGCTCTCAGTGACGTGCCCTCCCGTGGATTCAAAGGGCTGCAAGCCTTTCTCTGCTCTAAGTGGGGACTCGCCCCCAGCACCCAGAACGGGCCGGTGGGTCACGGGCACGCGTGCAGAGGAGGAGCTGTTGGTGCTCTGACTCAGCCTGGCTTCCCCGCCCACCTCAGCCTGGGCGCCCACCGTCTCCCACTAGGTGCCCCATGGGGAAGGAGGGTAGAGGGGCACCCTGGGAATCTGGGGGTGCAGCCTGGAGTCTGCTGCAAGCTAGATATTCCTTTAAAGTCCCCTGTTTTATCCTTCAACTTCATGTGAATTTTTCATTCCAGGCCATAAAATATCCATGTTTGCTTTAATATTAAAGTGTCTAAAATTACCAGTTACGTGACTTCACTTCGGCCCCACCCCCACTCCTTCCCCTCCAAATCTTCCAGCGGGTCGGGAGTGGGGCCCTTCAGAACCCGGCTGCAGCGCTGAGAACGCCCCCTCGGGTCCAGCTGTTGCAGCCCTCCCTCCCGCGGCGGCCTCCTGTCACTTCTGCCACGCTGCCCCCTGACGCTACCCCAGGGAGAAAATCCTGCCCTGCTGAGAACATTTCCTTGAAGGGCAGAGTTACAAATCCGGAGCTCCCGGCTCCTCCTTACCTTCATGCTTCAAGTTTCCCATTCTCAGCTGGAAGGGGCTAAAAGAAAGGAACCAGCTGTCTTTGGTGCTGGCAAATCATTATTGCTCTGCCTCGGAGTTTAAGGCATCAGGCCGGCTCCCACAGCCCGCAGGCCTTGCTCTCCAGAGCACTCCTCGGCTTGGGCAACCCCGGAGCTCCCCCGCCTCCCACTCAGAGCAACGGCACCCAGGAGCCTGGGGCCGAGAGTGGTCAGTGGCCTGCAATGCACTTCTATGGGCTTTACACTTGTACCACTTATACAGGGCTCAGCAGGGCCCAGCTGTCCTCCCTTACAAAGGGACTCATCAGCCTGCATCTCTCTACTGCCCATTTTGCTCAGACTCCCAGACCTGAGTTCCCATCCTCCAGGTTCTCCAGCTAGGGCTGAGGCCCGGGGTGGGTGTGTGCATGGGGAGGGAGGGGCCTGTGCAGGCAGGCTGGGCAGAGGCAGGTTCTGTCTGCCC
Source organism: Carollia perspicillata (assembly GCA_004027735.1). Taxonomy (NCBI): domain Eukaryota; kingdom Metazoa; phylum Chordata; class Mammalia; order Chiroptera; family Phyllostomidae; genus Carollia; species Carollia perspicillata. Next base: position 2,083 of record PVKM010030680.1, read on the forward strand.
TGTCGAGTCACAGTGGGCACGTGTCAGCCTCTCTCGCTGCCCTTTCAGGAGGAAAGGGGGCCCGGCTCAAGTCCCTGCTCTGCCTGAACCCACAGCGCAAGTCCCCGGGTCTCTAGGGGCCTCCCGTTTGATGTAGAAAAAGGAAGGCCCAAGGTGGGTGAGGGGCTCAAAGAATGGGCAAGGGGCCACACCCCATGGGAGGGTCTTGACGTATCCCCGAGAGACACCTGAGATGCCCCTGGGAGGGGCGCCCATCGCTGCGTGCACACGTGCGTGTGTGCTAGGGGTTTGCCACGACACTCACCAGGGGGTGCTTGCGCTTTCTCCCGGGCCGCCCCACCTTCCGTGCAGTGGTGCTGGGCTCTTGCCGCTCCTCCTTGCCACGTGCCTCCTCCTGCTCCTCTCCCTCCTGTGGGCACAGACACAGCCTGTGAAGCCGGATGGACACAACAGGCCTCCACCCCGCTGCCCCGCGCGGCCACACTCCCGGGCCTGTGCCGTGGTGGTCCTTCAAGGCAGGGATGAAGGTCACCCCCTCGTGCCTGGAGAAGCCTGAGCCACCCTGAGAGCCTCATTGAAATATACCCTCTGGGGACTTAGGGGCGGCAGCCGTCCCTCCTGGTTGCCACAGTTCTGAACTGCAGAATCACGACACACGCAACAACAAAGAATTTGTTTCTGGAAATGAGTTTATTTATATGGAAAAACATTTCTTACATGGCACAAAAATTAAATTGGATATATATTTAAGAGATCATCTTTATTGAAAAAAAAAAACATCACAAGAGAAGAAATATTACATTTAGTAATGCAGCCCTGACCAGTGTGGCTCAGTTGGTCGGGTGTCCTCCAGCAAAGTGAAAGGTCACTGGTTCAATTCCGTGTCAGGGCACGTTCCTGGGTTGCAGGCCAGGTCCCCAGTAGGGGGTGTGCAAGAGGCAACCAGTCGATGTTTCTCTCCCTCTCTTCCTCTCTCCCTTTCCCTCTCTCTAAAAATTAATAAATAAAATCTTTAAAAATTTTTAGCAATGCATGTTGGAAGCACACGCAACACTTGGAATGAGGACTACCATAGGCAATGGAAGACCTCTCCAGCTCCCATAAATATAAAATATATCCTGAAGGGTCTGAGTGTGGCGCTGGCATTACCCATGCCTGTCCCCTCCCAGGAGCATCTCAGGGATGAGGTCTTAGTTCGCCTTCATCCCCCTGACTCACCAAACGGCTGGACCAGTAGTTTGGTTTTGTTACCTACCTGCTGGGACTGGGCCATGCTAGGCCAGGCACATGGGGTTTTTAACTAAACCTAGAAAGTCCTTCTACCTCGCTGCCCCGGCCTGGCCACAAACCACCCACACATCACTTCTGACTCAGCCGGCTCCAGCATGACTAATCATGAGCAGAAACAACATTGGGGAAGGGCACCAGAGAGAGGGACCCTGACTCCGTACAGGGACCACATGCTCTGCATGCCCTCCGTGATGGCCGGAGCCAAAGATGGCTTCGCGGCCTCCCTGGGGGAGGGCGCCAACTCAGAGCAGTGCTGGTGGCCCAGAGAGGAAGGGCAGGTGCACAGGTTCCCTGAGGATTTCATCAAGATGGCCCTCGACATCCCACTCAGCTTTCATTTTCTGTGATTTCAAAATATCTTGTGGTTTGCCACATTAATTTTCAGGTGACAATGGAACGTGCAGACAAAAGCCTACTGCGACCAGTAGACACTGGACCGGCGGCGCATTCGAGGCATGTCTGTGGGACAGACGCTCCCGGGAGGGAGACTTCAGGGCATGACAGCTGAGCTCTGGGAGACGCAAGTGGAAGAGGAACAGAGGCGCCAGGCTTCAGCACCAAGCGGAGGCTGCCGCGAGGCTGGAGGGAGGGCAGAACACACGAAGGAGACGGAGAGCGTCCAGAGGAGCAGGAAGAGGACACTGGGATATTAGGGACACAAGGAAGGAGAGAGCTGCCAGCCCAAGGGCCCAAAGTCATCAGGTTCAAGGAAGCCAAGGACCAAGGTAGGGTGGTGATGGCCAACCTTTCAGGGAGCACTGTCCCTAGGCTGTGCAGTGAGGACCGAGGGGCTGCAGAGGGACGGAAGAGAGGATTTCAGGAGGCCAGCCGAGAATGGCCTGAAGGAGAAGCCGGGGGGCCTGGTACTGTCTGTGGGGGAGAAGGGAGGGCACCGGGCTGAGGGGTGAGCTCTGGGTGTCCTTGAGAGCTCTGGGGGGCTGGGGCTGAGGGTGGCCCAGGGGCATGTGCCCCGAGGCAGGCTGGCCCTGCTGGTCCCGAGCTATCTTCCGAGACCCCACAGACAGATACCTCCGCTTGAGAAAAGACTGCTTGGATCTCAGAGGAAATATCATCAATGCAACTGAATATTTGTGCAGTTTTCAATTGGATCTGTATAACTATAGCAAATGTTAAAGCTCAGGTGGTTCTTGGTCTGATTCCACCACTGCTGAGTGGGCACGGTCTTGATCCTTCTGGCCGGGTAACTCAGCACTTACAAAGCAATCGGAAGCAGTGGGAAGTCATGGAAGGCACAGGGCCTACAGCAAACAGAAGTGCACAGAGCCCAGCTATCCCGTTTGGTAGTTACTGGACCATTCTCTCTGAGCCTCAGTTTCCTCATCCATGACATGGGTGTCCATTCTGCCTGCTTCGCAGAGTTTTAAGAGGGCAGATGAACAAATGGTTTGCCCTCATCTGTTTTGTGTACTACTGGACCCCCAGAGCCTACACCAGGCCCAGCACTTAGCAGGTCCTGCCCCCCAGGTGAGAGGGCTTACATCCTCCCCAGCACCCAGAGGCCCACCTCTGTACCCGCCTGGAGAGCACTAGGCCAGACCCAACAGGGCCTCTGGCCATTCCTAGTGGCCAGGCCCATGGGACTGGCCCGCACAGGGCAGCAGACGAGAGGGGCTGCCGAAGTGGGTCAGGATCAGCCCGGCCAGCCATGGGGTCGAGCAAACCTCCTCCCGACACTGTTTAACAACTTACAGAGGCTTCATTTTCTTACCTTTAAAAAATATATATTTTAATTATTTATGTTCAGAGAGAGGAGAAAGGAGGGAGAAAGAGAGACACACACACCGATGTCTGAGAGAAACATCGAGAGGTTGCCTCTTGTTCGCCCCCAACTGGGCACATAGCCCACAACCCAGGCAAGCGCCCTGACAGGGAATCGAACAGGCAACCTTTACGATTCACAGACTGGCACTCAATCCGCTGAGCCACACCAGCCAGGGCTGATTTTCTCACTTTTATTCTGAACTCATCAGAGATGTGAAAGCCTCTCATCAGCAAAAAGTGAACCACGAATACCACGCAGAAATCACTCCAAACCAAAGGCACCTGGCACATCAGGATCAGCAGGTGGAGAAGGGCTTTGGGGGCCCCGGATGGGCAACCCCTGTGCCACCTGCAGCTTTGCTGCGGCGTTCCTCACCTTACGTCACACGTGCTCAGCACATTTGTTTTCCCTGTTGAATTCAATTCAGTGCAACACACCCCAGGAGGAAGGGGTGCAATGCCCTGAGGCCCAGGTCCTGACCTGTTGAGAGTGCAGGCAGAGATCCCTGGGGCAGGCTGCCATTTACTGAGCCCGTTTCGGGGCAAGGTGCTTCATGCCCAGCCCAGCATTCGGGCCTCGGGCACCTCTGGGTTGTGCCTGAAGAAACCAAGTCTCCATGAGAGCCTAGGTTAGGACTTGCAGCCAGGTCTGAGTGACTTCGTGCCCTTCCCATCAGACCCGGAAGCACAGCTTGGTGAAAAGCATGCTGTTCTTGGCCAACATATCATTTCTTCCTCCATGTAGTCACAAGCCACAGGGCAAAAAGGAAAGCAGCCCCTTCCGCTCCAGGCCCGACTGTTCACATGAGGAGTTGGGGGCAACACACTGAGAAGGGGGAGCAGGTGGCTCGGGGCCGTGTCCCTCCAGGAGGCACAGCAAGGGGCTCGGTCTCCCATTTGCCATGGGACCCGTTCCATTCAATATCTTTGCTGATAGCTGAGCAAAGGAATTTAAAATATGCTTATCAAATCTGCAAGTAGCACTGAATTAGGAAGCGTTGCTAATACTCTGAAAGGGAAGAATCTGATCCACAGTGACTCAGAGCAGCTGGAAAACAGTAAGAAATTTAGCAGGAACAGATTTGAGCCCAGGTTGGTTTCCTCATCTGTCAAGGAAGGGAACTAATTAGTCAATCCTTCCACTGGGAAGTGGCAGGAGGGGGCTGAACTTCTACTTAGGTGGGCTACGGGAGGGCAGAGGCAGGCTGGACTTTTTGCTCTCTACTCGCAAATAACCTCAAGAATATTTAACCTCTACTCGCAAATAACCTCAAGAATATTTAACCTCTCTGGGTATTGCATTTCTCACTGACAAAACTGGGATACTAATATCCACTTCAGCCCTGGCCTGGGTAGCTTGGTTGGAGCATCGTCCTGATGCACCAAGGTTGTGGGTTTGATCCCAGGTCAGGGCACATAGAAGAATCAACCAATGAATGTGTAACAGGTGGAATAACAAATTGATGTCTCTCTCTCTCTCTCTCTTTTCTCCTCTCTCTCTACAATCAATTGATAAAATAATAATATTAATAATAGCTACCTCACAGAGATGTTACAATTAAATAAGGTAATATATGGGAAGTTGACATGTGGTACTCACTCAAGAATTGCTAACCTCCTGCGCTCCCACAGCAGGCCCTGACCAGAACTATTTATAAAAAGTGTATCCCTCCCTCCTCCCCCCTCCCACCCCCATGCACACCCCGGCTCACCAGCCCACATGAGCAGCTGTCACTCACTGCTGCAGGCACACCCCAACATCTGGCTGGTGCTGCTGCAGTGAGATGCTCAGGAGCACTGGGGCTCCATGATTTTCCCCAAATGCGAAGCTGATTATGTCACCCCACAGAGCACAAGCTCTTGCTGAGGGGCTCCCCAGAGCCTGCAGGATCAAGCCAGGCTCAAGCTCCTTAGCCTGTGTGAAGGAAGGCCCCGTCAGGAACTGGCTGGCAGCCGTGGACTCCTCTCTCTACTGCCTTCCTCCCACCTGTTGGCAAACAGACCGCATCAGGTGCAAAAGCGGGCTGCTCCCCTCCCCAGCACCTTGGCACAGGCCCTTCCTTCCTGCTGTCCCAGCTTCCTCTCTCTCAGGTGGACCAGCAAACCCTTAACTTTCCAGCTTACTTCCTGGGTTCCCTTCCCCTGGATTGCCTCCTCCCCTCCCCCACCTAGAACAAGTTCATGGTTCCTTCTCCTGCAGCATTCACTAACCAGCACTCCCATTGCCACCTACTGTCCTAGCCAGGCCACCAGCCCCTTGAGGTAAGGGACTGTGTCTTCTTCACCTTGGCACCCCCAGAGCCCAGACCAGAGCCATGCACCTGAAACAGGGAAGGCACTCGAAAATACTTGATGCGTGACTGCCACGTAGTAGGTGCTCAATAATAAATGAGTCCCTGCGCACAGAGAGGCACACACACAAATCCACACATCTGCCCAAGTACAGGCAGGCATGAGGCTCCGGGGCTGCTCTGAACGATATGACTCCAAATCAAGAAACAGGGAGACTAAGATGTACTTTCTAGGCTCCAGTGTAACCATGTCACTTTACATTTATGTAACTCTTCACAGCTTTCAAAGCACCTTCACGTTTGGTGGCCTGTTAGATTAGGCAGCTATCATCGGCCCCTCTCAACTTCTGAGGCTATGCTCTGACCTACATTTGGACTCAGCGCACTGGGTAGATTATTTTAAGCCACACACAACTGCTCATTCTGATGTGCTGCGCTGTGACGATAATAATCTCGCACATTTTCACAGCACACGGTAATTAACCAGGCATGTTCACAAACGTCATTTCATTTTTATTCTTACACAGAAGGCGGAGCTGGTATTCTTTCTTTTTTTTCTTTCCATCAGACGGGCGGGAAATCTGAAGCTCAGAGAGGTTATCTAACCTGCCGAGATCAGAGAGCCAGGAAGCGAGGGCTTTTCGAATCAAAGTTTAAATATTTTGATGCCCAGCCCTTAGGTCTCTGCACTGCAACATACCACGGTACCCTACTGTGCAGTGTGCTACTGACACGTGTGTGTGCACACACAGTGAAACCGTAAACACGCAGGCAAGCCAAGGTAAAGGTGCGCACTGCATTTCTACGCACAGTCCACACACAGCTGTCCCAGGGGCCTCACACCTAGCTGGACACCGTGCCCCTCTCTCCAAGAGAGGTATCCAACGAGGCCCTGCCCAGAGATTGCCAGCCAGACGTACGCGCTCCCTGTGGAACATGCACCGGATGCTACTGACCCAGCATCCGCTGAGCAGATGCCTCAAGTCGGTGTTTGGGCCGAGGGGATGAACCTGCCGGATCTAGCCAGCCACTTGCCCGGGCCCCCTGGGACAAGAAGCACGTCCAGCCTTTGCCAGCTGGCTGGCTGGCTGGCCTCCCAGGGCCCATCCGTGATTGTGAAACTCAGTGAAATGAATTGGCTTCCCTGGCCGGCAGAGCCCCGTTCTGGGCCACCTGACGACCCTGCCCGCCGAGCTACAGTCACTGGACCCCGCACAGCACACTGCGCATGCGCACGCACGCACGCACATACGCACACACTAGTAGGCCCAGCCTGCACAGGTCGGGACTGCAGACAGGTGAGCAGCAGGGTGCGTTGATAGATGGGTAGGGAGAGACAGAGGGTGATGGTGTAAACTGCCCCATCACACGCAGTGACACTGGAATCACCATAGATGCTCACACTGCCACATAGCCCTCCAAAGCCTTGCTTTTTCTGATCCCAGTCACCTCAAGTTCATCAGCCCTTTATTTCAATTATTCAACGAGAGTCAACAAATAGTCACTGACTACTTGAGTCACTGACTTGTGAGGCCAGGTGGACCTCATAATTATCATTGGTGAAAATCACCCATCCCTTCCAAAACGCCAGGCCCCCCGAGGGCAGCAGCCACATCCCATTTTCCCCTCTAAGTCCCCAGTCCTGCACATAGCACGTGCTTCATAAATGCTAAGTGGCTGAACATGGTCGTACCTGTGGGGTTTCCCAGGCCCTCCCCACGGCCTGCATGTGCCATGCCGGGGCCCCACTGTCTTGGGAGGGAGAACCCAGGGAGCACACGCCCAGCAGACTGCGGCCCCGAGCGCTCACTTCTGTGGTCCCAGGGCCACCGTGAGGCCAGGACCATGGGTGTGCTCGAAGACAGCTATTGTGTGCCTACTGCGTACTGGGTAGAAAGATAAGCAAGTGGGGAACTGAAGGTAGAGGAAAGGCAACATGTAAGCAAAGAAGTTCCTGGCACGGTGCTGAGGGTCCGAGTGGAGCGTGCCCACTCCCGGCCAGCGGCCACCTCTGTGCACACCCAGCCCACTCACTCACGTGTACTCCTTCAGCAGCCCACCCGGGATCTGCACAGCCCACCGCCTCCTCTCCGTCCCGCTAGGCACCATGCTTTATGGAGGTGAAGAGTCCAGGCAAAACCACTTCACAGCCACGTGGCCTTCGTCAAGCCTCTCAACCTCTTTCAGCCCCAATTCCTCATCTGTAAAGTGGGGTAATGACAGTAGGCCCCGCCTAAATTACTGTGAGGATCACGTGAGTTGATTGCTGGGCAAAAGAAATTCCTTTATAGGCCTTTCCACACTGTGCAAATGCCAAGTGGGATGATTAGAAGCAACGTCCCTAATTGCCTTGTGGCTCTCCGCAGAGGCAGCTGCAGGGCAGGACCAGGCCCTGTGCCCAGTGCAGGTGCCAGGAAAGAAGGGCATCCCCCCATTTCCCAATCGTCTGGGACACCCACTGCTGCTCACTTCCCCGCCTGCCCTCTCCCCCTCAGCAGAGCTGAGTTCAGCTTTCCCGGCTCCCGGCTCCCTGTGACCTACTTCTTGGCAGGGATGGGCCGGAGGGCCTCTGAAGGTAGCCACTGCCTGGGCCATCAGGGGTTAGGTCTCCTGACACTCGCCTCAGTTTTGCTTCTGTTCAGTTGACGAAGGGAAGAGGAACCTCAGGCCAACCTGCGCCCAAAGACCCAGAGAGAAATAACCTTTCTTCCACGTGCTGGGTTCTCTGCAGACTTTAAACCCACACCATTCAGCCCTGACCAGTGGCTCAGTTGGTTGGGCGTTGTCACACAGAGCAAAAGGTCGCTGGTTCCATTCCTGGTCAGGGCACATGCCTGGCTTTCCCATTCAGTCCCCAGATGGGGTGCATACGAGAGGCAACTGATCAATGTTTCTCTCGAGCGTCGATGTGTCTTTTCCTCTCTTTCTCCCTCCCTTCCCCTCTCTCTAGAAATAAATAAATGAAATCCTTAAAAAATTAAAACAAAATAAACCCACACCATTTATACTCCCATCTGCATTTTCTGCATTCTTGTCCCAGGCCCTGGCCATCCTTGGGGTTGTGCAGTAGACTGATACCACAAATATGCACACAGGCAGGTAGGCAGACAGATATCTGAAATAAATTATAAGACTAACTTCATGCGTGCTAGGTCCCTGTGTTAAGCACTCACCCATCATCTCTTGCAAGCCTCCCCTTTCCGTGCTCAGAGGTCACAGAGCTGAGTCACACAGAGAGTCCAGGGTTAAACACAGGTCTGTCTCCAGAGTCCAACTGACTTTCACTCAGGACTATTGATGGCAAGGTTAGCTAACCCAGACACGTCACAATATCTAACTCAGAGGATGTTAGAGAGCCTAACATGTAGGTCCCGGTTAGCGTTGGTGGGGGGGGGGACTTTGTTGATATCACACATCTGCTCTATGAGCCCAAGCATCTAATTGACCTCCCAGAGCTAAAAATGGATGGGCGAGTATTATTAGCTGCTCCTGAAGAGGTAAAAGTAAAGCTGCCTTTTCTGTAACTGTTTAAATGTACTAAGAGGGATGCTATTTAAACGACCCCTATAGTGACTATTATAAAGCAAAGAGCCTGGCTTAAGTGGGGTGTGTGGGCATCTGAGTACAGTAAATGCAGAGTGAGCCTGGGGCGGGCAGCAGGCCTGGGGGTCCGCAGAAACAACCGAGAGTGGAGCTGGGACGAGCCCACCCAAAGATGCCTTGAGCTTCCCTTCCAGAGTGCAGGAAGTGGCCAGTGCCCAAGGAAAATCCACACTTTTCAGGACTCTGGGTTGGAGTTGGGTGAGGAAGGAGGAGCCCTGGGCACAGTGCTGGCCCTGCTTGAGCCTGCGCACACGCACACACGCACGCACACTTGCTGTGCTCCCACAGCACCGACATGCTCCCGCTCTCTGCAGTTTCTACCACCCAGCAGGCAGGCATCTTCCTATGCTCTTTCCTTGACTAGGTCCTCCAGGAATGCTGATTCAGTTTGCACAACAGACTTGTGAAGTCCTACTCTGGGCTAGGTACCTGGGAAGGTACCTGAGCCGGAAGGAAAGAAGACAGGGGTTGGGAGGAAGAGCAGCAGTGCGTGCAGAGGGAAAGGGAGGGAGGGAGGGAGGGAGGAATGGAGGAAAGAATGGTGAGAAGCTATGTGCGCACATACGCCCAAGCCCACGGTCATGCTGAGTGTGTGAGTTTCTGCTGGAGTGTGTGAGTTTAGCATGTGTGTGTGAGTTTCTGCTGGAGATGAAGGGCTCCCAACATCTACCCCGGGGCAGAGCACTGTTACACAGGGAAAAGCATTCTCTGACCGCCCTGACTTTCAGTCTCAACAAATGTACTTGAACCTGCAGCAAAAGAAACGTGGATGGGACTGCGAAGCATCGCAGCTGGGCAGCACCATTCGCTCTGGCCTCCTCCACACAGAAGGGAGCCTGAAGAGCAGAGAAGTCAACAGCACAGGCTGCCTGGGTTCCAATCCCAGCACCGCCACTTACTAGCTATGTGACCTTGGGGAAGTGAGCTAACCTCTTTGAGCTTCGGTTTAGTCTTTTAACAAGACTAAATAATGAAGATAATAGAGCCTACTTTATAGAGCAAATTGTAAGAATGAAATAAGAATGCAAGTACAGAGTTTAAGAGAGCACCTGGCAGGTAATCTGCACTAAACGCATCTTGGCTGTTATGTTTCTGAGGCTGAAAGAAATTGGGAAGCAGCTAGAATGGGGCCCAGCCAGGGGCTTGGACTCCTGGCCAGTCACTGATTCATATTCGTGTATCCGAGGAGGTCCTTCCAGCCCCAAGGCTTGGAATGCTCTTGGTCCCCTTTCCTGTTCCTTCTGCCCCGATCTTTCCCTGCCACACAGGGCCTGGCACCCTGCCTCCACAATCCCCTCTGAGCCAGGACCAAGACTCCTGGCCTCCCTGCTGTTCGCTTCCCACCCACCTCCCATAGGGCGGGCTCCCCCTCCCTCCGCTGTGACCCACATTTACCCAGCTGACCCACCCCAGCCAGAGCACAGGAGCGCAGCCCCCAAAGCCTGCCCCTCCCGGCTTCCACAGGAAGCCCCACTGTGGTTGGGGGACTACAGGGAAAAGGGATGCTGGGCAGGTGCCAGGGTGACCCACACGCACAGACCTTTCTGTGTACACGTCACCACAGCATGGCCACCTCAGCCCGTCACCCACAGCCCTGAGTCCTGCCGGCCTCAGCCTGGGCTCTGGGACTGCTGTCTTGTGAAGGGGTCTTGCCCACTCTCACTTTCTTTTCCATCTTAGCCACAAAGTATTTCCTGAGCACCTACTCTGTGCTAGTCGGGCCCTGGGGCCCTGCCCTCCAGGGGCAGCAGTGGGGCGGGGGATTATCCACACCAGTGCTTCTCAAGGTAGGGGGCGCCCATCCCCACAGCGGCTGTCTGATTTGCAGGGCCGGGGCGGGGCCAACATTTGCATTTCTAACCTTCCCAGATGCTGCAGGTCTAGGAATCACATTTTTTAAATGATTACATAAGTGTCAAGTGTACGTATGATATTACAGTTCTACATCTGTCTACATCCCCAAAGGTCTAGCTAGTGCGCATCACTGTACAACTGCCGCCCTTCCCCCTTCCACCCAGCCACCCCCACCCTCTCTGCCCTCTGGAAACCAGAGATCTGTTCTCGGAGTTTGTTTTTGTTTTGCTTTATTTGTTCAGTATTTTTTTTTAAAGAATCCACATCTGAGTGAAATCATATGGTTTTGTCTTTTCCTTTCAGACTTATTTCACTTAGTACTGTACTCTCACGCACCCTTAGGTTCACTGCAGCATTACGTACAGTAGCCGAGAAACAACCTAAGCGTCCACCTATGCGTGAGTGGATAGGAACCACATTCTGAGGACCACTGGTCCACAACGAATGGTAATTCAAGGCAGACGAAGCACAGGCTTTGATCAGAGAAGAGGAGAGAAAGTTAGGGAAAGGACACAGCAGGCAGAGGAAACAGCAGAGACAAAGGCCTGGCAGCTCCAGGAAGTACTGGAGTGAAAGGTGAACAGAGGCGGGGCCCAGAGGGCGGCTGGAAGGGCACGTGGGGCCAGTGGGTGGCCACACCCCTTCCCTCTGGCTCGCAAGCAGTCGCTTTGTGCCAGGCACCCCTGGCAACTCTGCCAGGCTTCTTGAGCTCCAGCCCCAGCCCATCTTCCCCCTCTGCGGCAACAAGGCCGGCCTGCCCCGGGCCTGGCTCTCACAGGCCTCTGTGGGCGGCTGTCAGTGTCCTCACCCACCCTCCCAGGGCGACTCCCCGGAGCTTCGGGAGCCAGCCCAGAGGTGCCAGGGACGTGTGCCAGGTGAGCCGGCATGCGTGCTGTGGGCGTGCCCCGGCCCCTGTCTACCAGCTCATTCTATCTGCACCAGGATCTGGGCCCGGTGTGTGTTTGTTGCCACTGGAGCCTGCGCAGTTACTATGGGTGGATAATAATAGCAATCGTAATCCCTCATAATTGGACCAGACTTTGCTGTCTGCAGGGCACTTCTATGCCCGTGACCTCATCTGACTTCCACAACCACCCTGCAGAACAGGCGCAGCTAGAGTTACTATCCCCATTACACAGCTGAGCAATTGCGAGCCCCGACGGCCTGAGGTCACATCTCCAGTAAGTGTCTGGGACCTGGGGCTGCTGACTCTTCATCCAGTGCTCCTTCTCTATTCTGAACTGACCTAACATAGCGCCCATCTGCTGCTCTCCACGGGAGGGGCCAGGGTTCTGCTGCCCAGGGCAGCACAGGCCAGTACCGGGAGGAATTTGGCTGAGCTGTCCCCTCCTTCCCCACCTGTGGGGGGCAGCTGAACACCCACTGCAAGTACATGGACACAAAAGCTGTGCCAGTACCAGCCAAGACATCGGACCAAGGGAGGAGGGTCGGGGTCACCTAATCCAACAGAGGAGCAAAGCCAGGTTCAAGGAAGGCAGAGAATTATCCACAGTCACAGCTGCCACTCGAGAGCACAGGTGGCCACAGATGGCCCCAACCCTGAGGCGGTGGAGGCTGGGTCTGCCGTTGCCCGAGCCTGGGTGGGACTAGCCTAGAAGACCCGTGGGGTAACCTGGACCACCTCTTCTTTTTCTGTGGGGTCAAAAAGATGGAAATGCCCTGTGTGTATGCCCTAGAAGCCCTGCCCAGCCGGCCACACCATGCGTTTTTCTCCCCAGCTTGGTGGGTAGGCACCCTTCCAAGACACGCAGTAGGTTTCCAGGCTGAGAAGGCAGGTGTCAGGACTTCATGCTCCTGTGTGTGTGTGTGTGTGTGTGTGTGTGTGTGTGTGTCCCTTCCAGGACCCACACAGGCGGGGCTCTGTCTTTCCCACAGACCAGCCTCCCATCTGGACCCACCACTAAGTAGCTGGGTCAGCTTCCTCATCTGTCAACTAGGGCCATTTGTCCTTGCCCCACTTGTTACAAGCGTTGTCCCGAAAGGACTAAATAAATGGAAACCACCCAGAAAACTGAAATGCACTCTAAAAAAGGGCAAGCCCAGGAAGGAGGTGAACAGGGAACAGGTCTCAAAGCTGCCCCTGACAGAGGGCCAGCAGAGCCAACACCCTGAGTGCTCAGGGCCCCACATTGGTAGCAGGTGTCCACCCTGATTCCAGAAAGACAAACGGTGCCCCATGAACACGCCCTGCTATTCTCTGATGCCATCAAGCACCACCACCCCTCAGGGAAAAAGGAGCAGGCAGAGGGAACTGTGGGGACCAGAGCACAACAGATAGGACACCCCAGGAAAGACTGTGGCTGGCACAGTTTCCCCAGGAGGAGATGGCGGGGTTTACTCTTCCATTGATGGGGGGCTTTGCCTGTAGGTGGGCACAGCCTGTCAGGACCCAGCAGGGACTCCCACCAGCTTGCTGTGACCCCCTCTACTTGACTGAGGCCCACCCAGACAAAATGGTGCAGGGATCGCCCCTCGCAGAGCTCTGAAAATGAGGAAGTCACTAGCTCCACGGACAGAAGTGACACTTGCGCAGAGCGTGGGGTGGGGGTGGGGGATAGGAAGTCACCATCTCTGCGATGACTGATGTCACCCTGAGCAGTCGGCACACCACAACCCTGTGCCCGTGCCAGACGGGGAGCCCTAACGTGGCCTCATGCCTACCAAGTGCCCCTGAACTTGTCTTTGGCCTTCCAGAAGCTAGTGAACACCCTGGGGAAACAGAGGCAGCTAAAACAGGTAAAGTAAGAGACTCACCAGAGAACACAGCTAGTAAAAGGCCAATCCCAGAAGGAATCCATGTCTGGGGCCCCTGCAAGGGTGACCTAACAACCGCACAGACCTAGGGTTCGAACCTCTGCTCAAACACCATGGGGAGGGCAGGGTGGGGTGGGGGCGCTCGGGACCTGGAACCTGACCGCCGGCTCAAACTGCCCCTCTGCCACCAGAATCTGACCTCTCCCTCCAAGCCTGTCTCCTCATGGCCAAAACGGGGCTGTCAGTCCTCCCTGAGCCTACGTGAAAGCTGAGCTGTGCGGTCGGGCACTCAGCACATCCAAGCTGCCGCCACGACTCGGGGACGGGCCCTCCCCCGACCTGGGCTCTGGCTAGAAGGTCTCCGGCAGAGCCAGCAGCTCACCTTTCGGTCCTCCTCCCGCTCCAGGGCGGAGCTGCTGGTGTCGCCGGGGCCGCTGGAGGGCATCGCGGGCAGCTGGGCGGTGGGAGGCAGGCTGCGACTGCACGGGGCTGGAGGGCTGCTTGGCTCTGGGGAAGGAATTATCGTAGCCTCGGTAAGCAGTTAAAAGTCAGACATAGATCCGGGTGCTGAGTGAAAAAGTCCGGTGAAACTCTGCCTCAGGCTGCCTCTGGGTGTGGGTTTCTGATGGCTCCACCTGTTGGGGGAGAGAAGAGGGGTCAGCAGGGTAGCAAACCCCCAACCCAGGCCCCGCCTGACCCCCACCTCCTCCTCAAGGCTAGGCCCTCAGCCCCAGAGCCCTGCTGGCCTTCAAGGCCTGGTCCTCTCCCCCTGCCCGAACTGCTCTTCCCAGGGTGGGCTCACCGGCAGCTCAGGCCAGCCCAGGCCGCCGGAGAGTGGAGGAGACGGAGGCACAGCACTGCCCGGTTTCCTTCAGGGCCACCTGCCTCTGAGGCGGCAACAGTCCACGCTGCCACGCTGCCACGCTGCCAGTGGGAGCCACGTCTGTTCTTTCCTTTGAAAGCTTCCCGCACCCCTCCCACCCCAACCACCCCCTGGGAAATCCCAGAGGTCCCCAGCCCAGCTACATTTTCCTTCCAATCTGTCCTCCGCTTGTGCCACCCCCACACCGCTTCTACCCCACGTGGCGGAAGTGAGCGGTAGTCACAGGATGTAGTGAAGCGAATGTCACAGCACGTTAGGACCGGCACTTGGGCCCAGAGCAAGCTGAGGTTGAACACAGGCTGTGGCCAGGCTGAAGGCCTAGGCTGGCAGTGCTGTGGGGCAAGGACACCGCGGTGCGGAGAGACCAAGGCCACGGCCACGCAGAGGGAGGATGCGAGCTCCCTTTCTCTACCACCCCGTTTGCCTTCAGAAACTGGTGGGCTTAAGGGGGGCCCTCTGAACACACACGACCGAATTTTAGGGGATTTTCCTGCCCCCTGCCTCAGGTGCGGGCCTCCAGCCAGTGAAATAACAAAGCCGAGGGCCTCGGCTGGGGCTTGGGGAGCTAGGGCTTGGGGTGCTGCGGCTTCCACTCCCTTCACATAAGAGACA
>PVKM010030681.1:0-17193 GCA_004027735.1 Carollia perspicillata
GGCTTGGCTTCCATCACCACCACCTCCAGTGTTTACCTAACCGTCGTCTTTCTCTTTCTCTTGTATTTATTAAGCCCCTAGCAACTACTCAGCCAGCTGTGCTGGACACGATCCTGTGTGAGTGAGTGTGCAGTCTTGGTTCTGACAGGAAGAGATGGAGAGAGCCCAGGCCCACAGGGTCCCCAGGCTGTCCTCTTGGGCTCCCAGTCACTCACGTGGCGGGAGCCTCAGGGAGGAGCCTGGAGGGAGCTGGTTCGCTGGACCCTCCACGTAGGACTCCTGTCCACTGAGACTCCTCGGGACGGGTCGGGAAGCTACTGTAAAATTCACTTTGTCATTGCGCTGGCCTCACTCAGGGATCGGCCTTTCTCAAAAGGCCGTTTCCGGGGCAGACAGTTCGTCCTGTGCTGCTGTTTTCATGCCTGTTCCACTCCCTGGCCCTGCACTTTTTTCTTTTTAATTCTTGGGAGAATTTAAAATTATCTGGTAGAAGTGGAAGGAAAGAAGTTCTGGGTTCGAGTTCTCGTTCTGTGTCCAGAGGCAAGCCGAGTCACCTCTGAGGGCCCTCCGTGTCTTAACAGGCGGTCACAATGAGAACTTTCTGACCGATTGTGCTACTTTCGGAATGGCTCCCAAAAGCCTTTGCGTTGCCAGTGTTTTGGGGATGGCTGTTGGAAAATACTGCTAAGAAACACTGGTCATCCTCTGCTTTGAAAAGGTGAAGAACCGAGTCACTTTGGAAATGCGCACCCTGGAAGTAACTGCATCCCTGGCAGAGCATGCGGAAACTCGTGCATGTACAGGCGTGCTCTGGTCGTGTTTAGTGACGCTGAACAAGCTCTCACTGACCACTGACCGCTTTCTAAATTCTGCGGGGACCAGAACTCGGAACCAGACACATTCCCACTGAAATGGCTTCTTTTTGGTGCGGACTAACCTGGTTCCTTAGTCTACAATAGCCCCTGGCATCATCCCGGCCTCCTCCAGCCCCTCAGGCCCCTCCCTTTTCTTCAAAGACGTCGTTACCATGTGGAATGACCCTCCTGCCTGTTGGTTGGTGCACCTGTCACTCTACCTTAAGACAGGGAGCACAAGGCCTCCTCTGCCACGTTCGCTCTCCAGAACCTGGATTAGTGCTGGGGGTAGGAGAGGTGCGCAGCCTGCTTTTGTGGAATGAGTGAATGAGTGAATGAATGAATGGATTTGCAATACAGGCAAAAAGTAGTAAGGACCTTACGATGTAACACACCCCACTTGCACAGCTTAGCACACACACACATACACACACACATACAACATCTGAACTGGTTTCCTCTGGGTTTTGGAATATGCTTATTTTCCAAACTCTGAGAGCTAAATAATTCTGTTTTTGCGAATGTAGCTTGCAGGTGTTTCTCTGGGACGTTGTAGAGATCTTCCATACTAGCTAGTAAGACAAGGGTTAAATGGTACTTTTATTATAATGAGGAAACCGGGGCTTAACATGACCGGCCACAGCCACGCAGGTGACGACACAGCTGTGCCGGGAGCCTGATGCTGCTCGTTCCTGGTCTGGCACTTTGCCTGCAAGTCCCCTCATGGGACAGAAAAGAAACCTTAATATTTGCGATATTTGACTTTTCACCTTTTTGCTCGGCTACTGACTCTGCATTTCTCTCCACTGAAGAACGAAGTGCTCCTGCAGCCTTCTGCGTGCGGTGACCGGCCGGCTCGCACACGCCTGAACCGGATGTGTGATGGCCAAGGCGCCCTCTCAGGGGATGAAGGAAGTTCTGTGGCACCTGGTTAAACAGAGTGCGGCATCAGATGGAGGCAAACATTGGCCTTATTGACAAACAAGACAGGGCTTCAGAAGCGTTAATGTATCCTAAATTATTAACAAACTAATACAAACAATTCTCCTCTGATCAAGGAACCTGCAAGGGCACGACTTAGCTTCCCTGGCTCAGCCTTGTGTGCCCACCTGCGAGGTGGGTCACTCCACTCCCAGGCGGAGAGTTCCCGGTGGGAGCTCTCTTGTTAAAGGGCCCCAAGGAGGGGACATGGAACAAGACAGGACTTCTGAATTGTTACTCCTTTGTCCTCAGTAGTACGTACGACCCAACCCGCTAAGCTGGCCAGCTTCTGCAGGAACTGGCTCAAAGTTTTCTTCTGCTTCTCTCCTCTTTCTTGGTGCTGCCACCCTGATCACGGTCGTCCCTGATGTGCCTGTCCTCCTGTCCGTCTCCCTCAGGGCCCCCAGACGTGGACCAGCCCTGCGAGCCGAGCCTGCAGGCCTGGAGTCCCGAGCTGCACCTGTACCACATGAACATGACCGTCCCCTGCCCTGCAGAAGGCTGCAGCCTGGAGCTGCTCTTCCAGTACCCCGTCCACGCCGACACCCTCACGCTGTGGGTCACCTACGTCTCCACGGACCCCTCCCAGGCGCTCTTCGACACGGAGATCTTGCTGGAGCACGGGGAGTCTGTGCACCTGGGCCCCTTGGACACTCTCTGTGACACCCCACTCACCATCAAGCTGCACGTTGACGGGAAGGTCGTGGGGGTGAAGGTCTACACCTTTGACGAGAGAATGGAGATCGATGCGGCGCTCCTGACCTCCCGGCCCCGCAGTCCCCTGTGCGCGGGCTGCAGTCCTGTGCGGTACCAGGTTCTCCGTGAGCCCCCATTTGCCAGCGGCCTGCCCGCGGTGGTGGCACATCCTCTCCGCAAGTTCACGGACCTGTGAGTTCGGAAGTAGGGCTTTCTGCTCCACGGTGCCTCCAGGGGCTGGGGGAGTGGGCTCTGCTTCCTTTCCCCCCGTTATATACTCTCATATACCCTTAGGTGCAGAAAGGTCCAGAATCTCAGGGGGGACTTTATCCTAAAGTGGCATCTCTGAGACGAGGACAGATACTTCCCGGAAAGGGACAGGCAGGTGTTCTGACATGAAGCACTCGTTAGGGTTATGGAGAGAAGAGGTCAGCGTATCAGGCGTTTCCATTGGACTGAAAGTCATTGCCACAGGTCAGTTGATCGGAGCCGGGTAGTCCTGTCTCGTGGCACAGTTCAATTTCTGATCCTTGGCTAAACCTTTCACATAATCAGCCCAAGGCTGGAAGGTCACAGTCAGCTCCTCCACGGCTAAGCAAAGAAGCCAGCGGCCCTGAGACACCACCTGGCTCCGTGACTCACTCGTGACGTGGGCTTCGTGTTTTCCCCTTTTCCTCATCCCTCCCTCCCTCCCTCCCGCTCTCTTCCCTCCTGTTCCAACTCTCCTCTTACTCCCTCCGTTCTCCCTCCATCTACTGAGGCCTGCTGTGCCCTGGCACTGCGTGCTCAGTGCTGCGGACCCAGACCAAGATCAGGGCACTGACCTCAAAGACCTCAGTGTCTGGAGTGGCAGGCAGGCTCGTATCCCCACAGACACATTCTCCTTCCTCGTCACTGTCCTCAGAGATGCTCCAGAACTTGGGGTAAGACAGGCTTTTTGTCAGAGGTGCTGTACTGGTTATTTTGCCGTGTTAGAAGTAGTCACGAACCAAACGTAGTGGGTTAAAACCACGGTTTCTCATGATTCTATGGGTTGGCCAGGTGTGCTCATGGGGACAGGCTTGGCCGGCGTTAGGTTGCCCGGGATGACCTCATGCACATGCTGGAGGCTCAGCTGAGGCAGCTGACGTGTCTGGGAAGACACAGGCCCCTTCCACACCATCTCTTGTCCCCAGTGGGCCTCGCCCGGGCTTGATCTCGTGGGGGTGACGGGGTTTCCAGCAGCAGGGAGGGCTCGCCCCAAATGCTCACATTTTTCAAGCCTCCACTCATGATGTTGCTCATGACGACGTTCCACTAGCCAAAGCAAGTCACGCCAATCCCAGATGCAAGGGGCAGCGAGTGAGACCTTACCTGTTGAGGAGAGGACTGGCAAAGTCACGTGGCCGAGGGGCGTGCCTCGGGGGTGGGAGGAGTTTGTGGCTTTTGTAGTCTGATGCAGCTACAAGGCAGCGGGGAACGCTGTTGGCCTTGAGCTTCCCCACACTGTGCCTTCCCCATTTGCTCTCTGAGTGAGAACCGGAAGACAGCGAAATGGTCAGTAAGCCAGTGCAAGCGGGCAGGTGGATCACGGGATACCTTTTAAAAGATCATTTTTAAGATTGTCTAATTGGGCAGTTAAAGTGATATGGATTATCTAACTGGATGTCCATACACATGCGCGCGCGTGCGCACACACACACACACACACACACACACACACAATCTTTAGGGTCGATGACACCCCATTCTGTAGATGAGAACATGAAGCTTAACTTTACTTTGGTTGAGCGGAGCTGGTTAGGGGCTGTCTCAGGACTCAGGTCCCGTTTTCTGACAGAGTCTCATGTCGGTGTCCTTTCCTCAGACTGTCTTTCACAAACTCAGGTCATGGGGGGCTGGGGCGCCCTGCTACTCAGTACCCACCCCAACCCTGCCCAAGAAGCATACACCAAGCTGATGCTCCCCACCCACCCCTCCCAGCCATGCGACAGTGTGAGACTTCTATGTGAGGCCGGATGAGACGTCCAGCCGAAACCGCCCTGCACAGGGTGGCCATCAGGGCCGATCAGGGTGCAGAACTGGTTTTGCTTTGGAAACAGCCGGCACTTTCTCATGAGAAGCTAGCCTCCCCAGCCAAGGCTGGTTTAGAAGTCAAAAAGTCTTTAACCCTGGGTACCTTTCCTACTGAGACAGCTAAACGCCAGCGCAGAGGTGTTTAGGGTGTTGGTGAAGTCCCGGGGCGTTGGTGGCCGCACCAAGGTCCGTGGCAGAGCTGGGCTTGGCCTCTGGTGGCACTCCCAGCCGTCCTCGGGGGTCCCGCCCTCCGAAGCCACTCGCACCCCTCCCTGACCTGGACTCTGACAGTAGTTTCCCAGCTAGGGCAGGCCCTGGACAAAGTCAAGATGAGGGGAGAATTTGTCTTTGGGACCCGCAGCACCCCCCATCGAGCCCCCACGCCCTCTGAAGGCTCTGTCTGTCCCGCCCCCCACCTGAGGAGAGTCTGGGGAAGGCCTCCCCTCTCTGTGGCAGCTGGCGAGCCCCCCACCTGCCCGCTGTAGTTGCACCGACAGGTTTGGGGCGGGGAGTAGTTTCGCCCGCGTCTAACCGGGGCATCCCTGGCATCCGCTGGTGGAATGACGATGGAAGGCCTGCCTGGCTCCTGAAAGGAAACAGCACTCCGTCCCCTCGGGATTCAGTTTCCTCGAGGCGCGGGTTCTCTTGCAAGACAAAAACAGACCAAAGCCCGTAATCCACAGGCTCAAGGAGGGCCTTGCTGAGCCCAAACCACCGAGTCCCATCTTCAGTGTGCAGATACACTACTTCTGCAGGAGTTGGCGGGGGTTTAACATAGTCAGGATACACCCCGAGGACGCCGCCCGCCCCCCGCCCCCGAGTTTGGGGGGCTTTTAGTGGATTGAGTTCATTCGCTCGTCACTCACGGCGCATTTGCTGTGTGGAAGGCGCTGGGCAAGCACACGCTGCGGCCTCGGCATCCTGCCGCCGTGGAAGGCTGTGCGCCCCGGTGTCCCCCACAGGGTTTCTTGTGGATTCCTGCGAACCGTCTGGAAGCACTGGTCATGGCCCATTGGTTTCCACAGGGAGGTCACACCGGGGCAGCTGTATCAGTACCAAGTTCAAGCTATGGCCGGAGCCGAGCTGGGAGAAGCCTCGCCCCCTCTGAGCCACGTCCACGGAGCTCCTTACTGCGGAGATGGGAAGGTGGCAGGGTGAGTATCACGCGTGCGAACCCGAGAGCAGGGACTCCCGCCCCACTCCCCCCCGACTCCGACCAGGAGGTCAGCCTTGAGCTTCAGGTCGACTTCTTGTAGAAAAGCAAGGGGCAGGGCACTCTAGGACCTGTCGCTCTAGGACCTGGTGGTTAAGGTGGGGCCCACTTTTATTTGGATCTCACCCCAGAGCACTGAGCTACTGGGCCGGGTTTCCGGTGGGGGGAGGCTGTTAAGGTTTCGGAGAGCAGCCGTGGTTCAGGGAAGGGATTCGTGGGGAGAAGGTTCCTTGTCAAGTGATGCCACGACAGGATGTGAGGCTGCCTTTTGGAGCCGTGGCCCGCCCCACGCTGCTCTCCGGCTGTGTGGTCTGAGGAGGGCATGTGGCTCTCTGAGTCCCACCTGCTTGTCGGGGCCCCGGAGGGCCCGAGGCAGTGTCGTTCACAGCGGTTCTGTGAAGTCCCCAAGGTGGAGATGGGGTCAGTCCTTCGGTTTCTTAACATGCCGTGTTCTTTTATCTGTTCCTGTTTTGCGACACCAACCTAGGGGACTACTAATTCATTCTGGTTTGCCTGGAACTTACCCCAATTTAACACAGAAAACTCGGTGGCCCAGCCGTCACCCTGTATCAGTCTGTCCTGAAGGCTCCTCTGGCCTCCCCTGTCCCTCGCGTCACGCTGCTGGGGTGGGAGGCTGGGGTTTGTCTGAGAGGCTGCAGGCTTCGAAGGCGGCCCATTTTTCATTCCCTGGACCAGGTGAGAATACACTGTCCCTTGAAGCCCTAAGTGCAAGCAATTCTATAGCCTTTCTTGGGATCGCACCCCACCTCTTAGCCGTGACCAAACATTGTTTATCCTCCCAGGCTTCTGAGATCCTTAAGCTTTAGTGTCGGTCTGTTCCTTTTCGTGGAAGTCGGAGCACCAAATGCTCCCAGACCTCAGTAATATGTGGAGGCGGGTGTGGTTACCTGACTACCCAAACCTGCCTGGATTGCTGCCTGCTTCTGCCCAGCCAGCCTCTGCGTGCTGCCTCTCCTCCGCCTTCTCAGTCACATTTCTCTCTGGGGGAGCCTCACATGTGCACCGAATAAGTCTGGCTCTTGTTTTCCCTGGTCTGGCTGCCCCTTAACTGGTGTCCCTTAACTGGTGTCAAGTCTGCTGCCCCTTAAGTGGCGTTTGCGGGCCTGGTCCCCACTGCTGCCCAGGCGGGGCCCTCCGTGGACAGCACTCTGCCCTGAGTGGTAGGCTGTCCTGCAGCTGTTCGCTGGTGGTGGCGACCTCAGGGTCCCACAAAGCCCCATCTGCCCAGGGGTCTGGGCCGGAGGAGTGAGGGGCCCCCTTCCCCACTTGGCATTGCACATTCTCCCCTGCGCCTTGAAACAGCTTCCCCCGAGCAGTGCCTGCTTGGCTGCTGGGCCTCACGGGTTCCTTGTCAAAGTATCCCTTTAAGCTTCTGCCTGCGGTCCCTCTCTGTGAAGAGTCACCCTCAGCTTGCCGTCCAGTGGGAAGGTGGCTCGGAATGGCTGCTTTGTCTCAGCTGGAGGCACGCTTTTACACGTAAAACATGAGGGAGCCACGCAGATGATCTAACCCACTGTTCGAAATGAGAAAAGTGCCGATTCGCTCTGAGGGAACCACAGATCTGCAGAAGGTGGGGGGCCTGGGGCCCGGAGTGGTGTTTGTGTAGGATTTGGTGTCTCCTCGGAGGCCGCCCCACCCAGTGTGGGGGCTGCTCACCGGCGTGACTGCAGAGCCTCGGAGATGTGGCAGTTACAGTGAAGAAACATAAGTTTATTTAATGTTAAATAATTTAGATTTAATCTGAACACCAAAACGTGATTCGGTTATTGGAAAAACTGACTTCCTCTTGAGCGGACTACAGATCAAGTGTTTGAGTCGAGATGTGCTGTGTGTGGAAAGTACACATCGAATGTCAAAGACCTGGCACTCAGAGAAACAGTGTGACATCTCATTAATAATCGCCTATACTGATTACACACCGAAAAGTTATTTTGGATATATTGGGTTACATGAGACATGCTGTTGGAACTAAATTCATCTGTTTTAAAAAATGTTTTAAACATGACTCCTGGAAAATTAAAATATATGTAACATGGGTCTCATATTTCCACTGGGCAGCAGTGCACAGGATGACACAGTATCTTTGTATATTAATTGTTTGGATTATCTCCAAGATGAACCTGAACTTGAAGTTTCCTTAGTCTCTTGAAGTATGTTATTTTGCGTGTCTTTTATTTGTTTTCCATGTGCAGTTTGCCATTCACACGTGATTATCACGCAGTCGTATTCATGCCCTGCTGCTAATTTAAAACACCCTCATGTCTCGCCATTCCGTCTTCTCTCCATCCCTGTGAGGTGCTGTAACTCCAAACTTCCCCGCCTCCATCCAAATCTAGTTGTTAGCTGCGTTAGCTTTTGAGATTCAGAACAAAAATGACAATTTCTTCTCTCAGTAAAGGGTGGGGCAGAAGCAGCTGCACGGTTGTGAGTATCTGAACCACAGCGTTTATTCTTGTGTCGTTGTTTATTAATTATTATATTGTTTTCCATACAAACAACTCTGAACTTTTGCCCCATCCCGTTTCTCCCCTGCAATACAGACTAGCTGCCACCAGGTGGTAGGAGGGAGCAAGGGCCAGGGCCAGAGCCTTAGAGATGCCTGGACTGAGGCAGGGCCGAAATTGGCTGCTGAGTCGTCCGGTACACGTAGACAGATTTCTGCTCTGCAAAATCCCGACTTGAACAACAACTGCATCTAGATTAAGCAAAGAGTGAGAACCAAGAAATATCACATAGAAACGAACAGAAAACAAATCTACACGGAGACAAGCAGGTCTCCTCCTCACCAAATCCGCTAATTCTCAGGTTTCATTCACAAGAGGGCTGGTCGGCATTTTCTAGCTTAAGGCCACTTACCAGAAACACTGTTAGGACCCTCGTGGGTCTCCTAGTTGTGTCTGAGCCCCGAGCTACTGGAATTTGGGGGATTCCCACAAACCGCTGGACACGCCCATCAACAGTCATTGCTTAATTTGTATCTCCCGTAAATGTGTGTACTTAAGTTTGCATGTGTGTGTGAAGGCATTCTCTTAGCTCCCACTTTTTTCCAGCTTATACTTTTTTATTCTTTTTCAATTGCAGTTGGCATTCAGTATTATTTCCTAGTAGTTTTAGGGGTACAGCCTCGTGGTTAGATAATTACATTGCAGGACAAAGTGATCCCTCTGATGTTTCCAGTGCCGGCCTGGCACCATACACAGTTCTCACGTCCCCGTGACTGTTTCGTGACTACCAGTTTGCACTTCTTCATCCCTGCACCTTTCTCACTCCGACCCCCAAGTCTGCGCCCCTCTGGCGACCATCTGTCTGTTCCCTGGGTCTACAAGTCTGCTTCTGTTCTGCTTGTTTGTCTATGTTGTCCTTGTTTCCCCAAGTGTGAGTGAGATCATCACAGCCCGCACTCTTCCATGTGGAATGAGGCATTTTAAGAAGCCACCGTGGCGGCCGTCTGTACGCGCCTGCCTTTGCCTTGCAGGCACCTGGGAGAGGAGTGTGACGACGGGGACCTGCTGAACGGGGACGGCTGCTCTCGGACCTGCGTCCTGGAGGAAGGCTTCCGCTGCAGAGGTGAGCTTGGAGGCTCTGGGGTCTGCTCGCGTCCTGTTGGGGGAGGTGTTCCCGTGTCCCTGTTTTGCGAGCCCTTGATGTCCTGTCAGATAGGGCGTACTGGTGGTGATGATGATAGTCGTGACAATGACGTTGGATGTGTCCGTTGCGTGCCAGACACTAACCGATTCTCATGTGTTAGCTCGTTTAGCGCCTTCTCTATGTATGAGAGCCCTGCCCGGCGGCACAGAGACCCTTGCTCTCTCGCTTTCCCTCCTGCAGCTAGACATGGAGGCATCAGGGTTTGAACCGAGGAAGTACAGCTACAGCGTCTACAAGGAAACACTCTACAGAGTCTGCCAGTTAAACCCCTAGCTTATTACTGCCTCCTAGACTGATGTTACCAAGGATTCCTCCTGGGTCCTCATGTCTAATACCCACGTCAGCTAAGTCACCCCATCATAAGGATTCTGCATTAAAAAGGATCAAGGGATCATTCTAAGTCACATGGAGTGCTGTGCTTAATAATGAAGGTCATGAAGAATAACAGAGGGGCATGACGTTTCTTAAGCATGGAGACCGCTGGTAATGAATTAGAACGAGGTGGCTTTGACTCTGGGCGCCTGCCGCTCAGGGGGCTGCCCAGCACACTCCTCCCAGCTCTGGTTAAAGCCATCACCGACAGGCCTCTTAGAGGTAGATTCTCTCTCCGCTCCCGTCTGCATACGTCGCAGGGGTTCTGTGGAACATAACCACTCAGCAAAGTTATTTTAATCAGCGGTGCATTTAAAAATAGTGTAATGTCTCTAAATCTCAAGACGGAGTGGGATATGATTATGATTATGTAGAGTTTATCAAGATGTTCGGTACTATACAGGACACACAAATGCCCCTGCCCTCTAAGGCAGAATCGTGAAATCATGGAACCTGAGTAGCCTTCCATGCACCCAAGAAAAGATGCTGGCTGTGCCCCGTGTACCAGGAGTCTGGTAGATGCCCTGTCCCTGCCCGTGTACAGGCGAACAGGGACTTGAGGCCGGCTTCCTTCGGCCAGCTCTGGGAGATGGGCCCCTTGCACACCACTTATGCTTCCACTCTTCTGGCCACAAAGAACATGCCTTGACACAGACTGTTCTGTTTACAAATGCCTTCCCTGTCCTAGATTTCTTCTCTCCTTTCTGGTTTGGAAACTGAGGCTCGGAGCATATCAGAGACTCGTCCACAGCATCACAAGGGGGCCTCTGCAGAGCCAGCCTGGAGCTCAGCTTCCCTGAGGCTCGGTCGAGTGCTGTCTCTCTTGCTGTGAAACTACAGAGGACAATCCCCCCCCTGCCGCATTTTATTTGACTACCATTCAGATTTTTGAAATGCCTCCCCATTATTCTCCTTCCCAATCCAAACAGCCCCTCTTGTGATTCGGTGTCCAGACCCTTTCCGATTAACCCTGACCTGCCGCGCTTCACACGGTTGGCGCCCAGACAGTAATTCCGTTCACCAGATGCAGTCGGACGCGCGGGATATGCCGAACTGTTGCCCGCCCTCTTCTGCACACGAGTGTCTGTTCTCCCGCCTCCGTGTGCACCTGTCCTCTCCGTGGTGCACGCAGGGCTGGCACCGAGCACACTCTGCCCCTCCCCGTCCCCCCTGCCACCCCAACACCACGCCTCCTCCAGTGCAGCTCTCACCTCGTTTAACGGCGGCACGGGCCGCGCTTGGTGCCGTCACGTCCGATCCCACTCCGTGTGGCTCGTGTTTGCTCAGTGTCTGACTCCAGTAAGACGAGACCTAAGTCTCACAGGAGAAGGTTAAACAGGATGTACCACATGGTTCGGCATCTGTTTCAGTGAGGAGTACACTCATAGTAGGCGACCTATATCATTCTATTCCATGATTTCTCCCGAGATTAGGTTTGAAGGGATAATTCTCAAATGTGTCTTGAAAGTGTCTCTTCTTTGTAGATGGATTTGAAAAAGACAGAGGCAAAAAGTGTAAGTGCATTGTAAAAAAATAGAGAATTAAGAAGAAATAGTCGCTGGTTAATAAACAGCGAAACGAAGCAAATATATATGCGATAAGTAATATATACATTATAAGAGATATACACATAGCCAGATATACGTACATGTCTGTATACATCTAAAATATATACCTACTTAGGTACATAAATACATGCATGCACACATCTCTACGGAGAGAGGGAGAAGAATCACCATGGGGAAGCCGTTTCAAAGGCACCCGTCCTGGCTTTGGGGCGTGTGGGGTGGGCCGTGCGTGTGATGGTGTGCAGGCATTCAAAGCCCCAGGTAGGCTTAGAACCGGCTCTGGAAGCACTGGCTGATTCCTGGCAAGTAAAGCTTGATTTATCACAGATGGGTGTTAGACTTGAATAAATTATTTTAAAAATTGTGTTTCATTTGTTGATTTGAGAGAGAGAGGGAGGAAGAAAGGGGATAGAGAGAAAGAGACATCGATTTGTTGGTCTATGCATTTGTGCCTTCACGGCTTGATTCCTATACGAGCCCTGAGTGGGGATCGAACCCGCCACCGTGGTGGAGCTGCATGATGCTCTAACCAGTGAGCGGTCCAGCCAGGGTGACTTGAATAAATTATTAAGGAAAATGATTAATACACACACGTCGATGAGTAGTGAAAATTCCTGGAACAGGCCTGTGGTATTTAAAAACACAAAGATGGGCATAGTAATGGTACCTTTCAGTAATGATATTATTGAATGCGTACCTGTGTTTGGATTTATTTCGAATCATGGTTTTATTTTCATGTTTATTTGAAGGAGAAATGGGAAATTAGACATGTGTTGCTAATATTAATTGTTCCACGTTGTGGCAGAAAGTGCAGAACTTAATCAATCAATGGCTTTATAGCTGCACCTGAGCGTTCCACGTTTGAAGGCAGTTCACACAGCCATAGTTCACTACCGTTCGTTCACTGAGTCAGGGTTGCCCTATGAGCCACAGTGGATCGCGTCCAGGGGATGCAAGCTGGATTTACTCCCACAGCAGTTTTTCTTCAGTGCTCATTTCTCACCCGTCTACCCTCGAGGGCAGTCCTGTCTGAGCTTGAGGCACTGGGGGGTCATGGGGTGCCCCCAGAACCTGCATTGTATAAGCTCGGCTCAAATCCAAGCCGTGCGGCTTATACGTCACGGGAGTTTGACAAGTCACTTGAAATCCCTGAGACTCAGGCCTCCTGTTTATGAACCAAACAAAACCACGTGCCTCGCACGGCCGCCGTAAGACGGGAAGAACTAACACCTCGTGACCCTCGTAAACCGGGGGCCCGTAGGGCCCCGTTTCAGATCGGGTGTACGACGAGCAGAAGAAACTCACCATGCCGTTCAGCAGCAAAAAGCCGTTGAAAAACCAGCCCCTCAAACGCTTCAGTGTTTTAAAAACCGTGAAGGGGATCCACGTACACCAAACATTATACCGTTTATTGAAATTCTCCTTCTTTCGTGCACTTTCTGATACCCCCAGCTTCCCCTACCTGTCTCGCTCAAACTGTTCACCTAGTTTCTTCCTACAGCCGCACGGCCGCCCTTTGCTCCCCCAACTTCTCCCCCAACCCCACCCCCCTTTATGCCTTTGTGTTGTAGGTGGATTCTCCCACTCTCCCAGTGAAAAGGAGTTCTGCCATTTTGGGGGGCGGTGTGTGTTCTGCATGTTCGGGGTGGCCATTTAGACTATCGGTTATGGGATTCTCTGGCGAGCTGGAACGAAACGTAAGTATTTTCACATGACACATTTTCAAACGCCACACGGCATGTTCCGGCAGGGGAGCCAAGCCTGTGCTACGTATTCGAGGGAGATGGGATATGTGAGCCTTTCGAGAAGGAAACCAGCCTCGTGGACTGCGGCCTCTACACTCCCCACGGGTACCTGGACCAGTGGGCTACCCAGGCTTTCTCTGCTCACGAGGACAAGACCAAATGTCCTGTTTCCTTGGTAACGGGAGAACCTCATTCCATGGTGAGTTAAGCCAGAAGAGTCAACTCCTGGCTTTGACATCACATTTAGCCCTTACTGAACCCAGAATAAGATAATGGTACGTGAAAAGCTTCTGGGCTAGCAGTAAAATCTCACCCCCCACCCTCACCTGCGTACCCTGGCCAGTTTTCATCCACGTACCTTTGGCCATGCCATGGTCGGCTTCAAGGTATGCATGTCATCTCCAAATTAACCTCGGAAGTACACTAGCAGAAGTTACGCTTTGTGTGAGAGAGAATGTATTTTAATAGAAGAAAAGAAAGTAAACAGAACTCCTGCCTTATACCACCAGGTCCACCGGCATTACTATTGGCATTACTGAGTGGTGTTGGACAAGGCACTTGACCTTTCTGGGCCCCGATTTTCCCGCACACAAGATGGGTATAGTAATCCTTTTGCATTCAACTCAATGGGTTACCAAAAAGATCAAATAAAATTTAAAATACATATCATAGATCAGAGTATAATTTGATTTAAAGAATTCTTGCTGTTGAAATTCTAAAGCTAGTGCTAAAAACAAATTCTTAGGTATACGGTTTTTCTAAGATACCCATCTAAATAAATAGGAGGTCCTCTGAGGACCCTAACGACTGGCTTCTCTGAGCCGGAGTTGAGTACTGAAATGCAGGCGGAGAGCTCGGCTGCCAGGTTCTATTCCAGGTGTGTCCCTTGCCAGATAAACTCTTCCACTCCTCAGAACAATAGACAATACAGTCCTTCCAGGAGAAGGGAGGTTTAGCTCTCTAGGCGTCTCAGGCCAGGGTGAAATCACGGGAATTTTCACTTGAGGAGACACCCCGGGAGACTGCGGGACCAGCCGAGGCTGGCGCTCCCGTTCCGGAAACTCGTCCTGGACCAGGGTGTCTTCTGGGGTCCAGGTCTTTGCTTCCTTGTCCTGCGGCTTGCTTCCTCCTTCTGGTAAGGTGGCTGGTGCTCTTCGAGGCATGCCATGGCCTTTCCGGTGGGAAGAAGGGACATAGGTGCATGCTAGGTGCGTGCTAGCCGCGTCTTTATTAGGAGAAACGGCAGCTTTGGTGGAAGCTCAGCACTGTAGACTTCCACCGACATCTTATTGGTCAGAGCCAGGTCCCCTGGTCACCCTGGGAGATACAGGACCCCGAGGAGATGAGCACTCATTCCGAGGTGCACTGTCCCCTTGAACAAAATTGAAGTTTGTTAATATGAAAGGGAGGAGAACTGGATATGGGAAGGCAACTAGCCGTGTCTGCCACACTCCCTCAGCCCAGTTCTGGCATCGTCCTCGGGAGTTCTGGTGCCCAGTGGCAGGCGGCCAGGAAAGTTGGGAGATTCCGAGCTAGCGACAGCTTTCTAAAGTGGCTTTCAGTCTGGCCGGCCTGTCTTCCCTGAGTGAAGTGTAAGGGGTTTCCTGGAGTGTCTCGTCTCTGGCCCTTCTTCCCACCTGAGTGCCTGGCAGTTCCCTGACTCAGTAGCCTCTCTCCAGGGGCCAGTAGGTCCTGCAAGGTGAGAGCCTGACCATCGTCCCAGAGGGACTTTCATAGCTAATTCCAGAAGCAGTTGCCTGAAATGTGCCAGGAGCTGTTCTTCGGGCAAGACCCCCCGGGTGACGGTGGGCCGGGAGTAGCCATGTGGGTTTTCTACCCAGGCAAGTCCTGTCCGGGGGCTGACCGAGAGCTCCGAGAGAGTTCTCTCCATTGAGAGCCGTTTCCCCCTAAATATGTGGTCACGGGGCCTTCAGGGCGAGAGGGAACCTTTGGCTCTGTGCTGGCGAGTGTCCTTGCCTTAGCTCTCACCCTGCACGTTTAATCTTCGGCTGAAATTGCATTTCAGGTTTGCACGTCATACCACCCAGGTTTACCAGAGCGCCGCCCCCCTGCCGGCTGGTTTCCCTGTGCGCCCCATGGAAACCGATCTCGGAGTGAAGGCGGCGGCGAGTGGCCAGAAGGCAGCCCAGAGAGCGGGGACGAGGCCTGGCTCAAAGTAAGTGGCCCACACGTGTCCTTGTGAAGGCTGCAGGTGGATCATGCTGAGGTCTGTGCACACCCATAGATGCATGTGTGTACACACGCGCGTGTGTGTGTCTGTGCTCACATATGGTTCATTGGAAGGGCTTGTCAGGAAGCTTCTTTAGTCATCTCAAAGTGTTTACATTTTGAACCTATTTTTTGCTCTTTTTAAATATATGCTTTTTAAATAAGGGATCAGTTTATCAAAGTGTGACATGCACACAGGAAAGGGCCAAGGTCAGAAATGCAGAGACACATGGATTCTTACAAAGTGCTCACAAAGTTCTCTCTCCCCGCCACACAGGTCAAGACACAGAACGTTAGCACCGCCCCTGAAAGGTTCTCTCACTCTTCTTGGGTGTTGTACCACACACGTACCTGTTGTTTCGAACTCCAGCACCACGGATTAGTCCTGTCTGCCCTGGAACTTTCATGAGCACAGTTACAGCGTGCACTCCCCGTTCACAGCCCCGCCGCGTTCCAGCACGTGGGTGTGACGCTACTTACTGTTCCGTGTCGATGACCTTGTGGGTCATGGCTAGCTTTTCTCCATAATGGCATCACAGATGGTGCTGCCAGAGTCCTTTCGGGGAATGCATACAGAGAGTCGGCTGTATTTGGAAGTGCTCGATCCTAGGTAGGCAGAGGACCGGCTTTTGTGGATAATCCCACATGACTTCTCGCAGGAGTCGCAGTCCTGCAAGAGGCTTGTGAGTATTCCAGTTGCTTCACTTCCCCAGATGTAGTGTCTGGCGTGTTAATGTTAGCCACCCTGCCGGGTGGTAAAAGCATTCCCCCGTGGTTTCAGTCTTTATGTTTCTGGATTCCTCATTCTGCTCTACTGGTCTGTGTGCTCTGGCATCAGTATCCTGCTCCTACTTCCTGGATGTTTTTGGTGAGTCTTAAGGTCCGATTACGTAAGTTCTACAACCTTGCTTGCTTTCCCAGAATGTATTCGCTCTTCTTGGTCCTTTGGAGTTTCCACGTACATTTTATAATCAGCTTCGATTTCCACACCTGGAAAAAAACCTGATGCAATTTTGATTGGGATTTCATTGGATCTGTAAAAGTCAGTTTGGGGGGAGATTTCTCTTTAACATACTAGTCTTCTAATGTGTTCTTTCCATTACTTAAATCTTCTTTAACTTCTCTTAACATGGTGCAGTTTTCTGACAGAAGCAAGTTGAATTCCATCACGTGCTTCCTGCGTCGGAGATGTTCATGTTATTTTCTGCTGTGTCCAGTCAGTGTCTCGACTGGCTTGGATCAACTTTTACATGTGAACCGATCTTACACACCTGGGGGAAAAGGGACAGCTTGAAGGGATGTGTAGTCCTTTGTTAATTACTGGAATCTTTTTGTGGATATTTTCAGTGACTTTTCAACTATGTTCATTAGAGCTTGCCTCCAAATTTTCTTTTCCTTTTTTTATAACATATTTTATTGATTATGCCATTACACTTGTCCCATTCCCCCCCTTCATTCCCCTCCACCTTGTACACTCCCTCCCACCCACATTCTCCCTCTTTAGTTCATGTCCATGTGTCATAAGTTCTTTAGCTTCTACATTTCCCACACTACTCTTGCCCTTTCCCTATTTTCTCCCCACTGTCTATGCTACTTATTCTCTGTACCTTCTCCCCACCCTCTCCTCCTCCCACTCTCTCCTCCTCACACTCCCCTGTTGCTAACCTTCCATGTGACCTCCATTTCTGTGGCTCTGCTCCTGTTTTAGGTGTCCGCTTAGTTTGCTTTTGTTTTAGGTGTGGTTGTTAATAACTGTGAGTTTGCTGTCCTTTCACTGTTCATATTTTTATCTTCTTTTTCTTAGGTAAGTC
>PVKM010030682.1:0-17167 GCA_004027735.1 Carollia perspicillata
GGTAAATATAGGAATTACAAAACTTACTGATTCATTTTAGGAAAATTGACATCTTGACTATGTTATTTCCCATTGATGGACACATTTGACCTCTTTATTTAGGTATTCTTTGATTTCTTTCATTAGAATTTGTAATTTTCACAAGACAAATCCTACACATATTTTGTTAAGTGTATATATTTTATATATAATTTGTTAATCTGTGTATATCATTTTGTAGTAATTTTAATGTTTTTATAACTATCTCTACATGTCAATTGCTAGTGTATAGAAATGCATTATTTTACATGATTATTTTTGTTGCCTGCAATCATGATAAACTGACTCACTAGTTCTAAGAATATTTTTAATATTCCTTTAGATTTTCTACATATAGAAACATGTTGTATGCAAATACAGATGTATTTCCAGCTCTCCAATCTTCGTGTCTTTTATTTCTTAATCTTACTTTGTTTCAGTGACTGGAGTCCCAGCGATAAGAGTGGTTAGAGCAGACGTTATTGCCTTTCTCTCAGTCCTTGTAGAACAGCATTCAGTTTTTCATCATTAAATATGGTGTTAGCTATAGGCTTTTTACACATGCCTTTAAAAAGTTTAGATAATTTTCTATTCTTAGGTTGCTAAGTCTTTTTTTGTCCTGGATGGATGTTAGATTTTATCAAATGTTTTTCTGCACTAAATAATTTTTATGTTAATGCGGTAGATTACATTGATTCTCTGTAATGTTTTCAGAAAAAGCGGTCTCAAATAAACATCATTAAAATGTTTTACTTTTATAAATTTATAAATAATCAACAATGTGAGCATATTGTTTGGCCCATCTTCAAATATTGGAAAGAACCTATGTAAGTTGGTACATACAGTATTTGAAAACATATTTAACTTCATGGTAAATGAGACTCTGTTAGCTTTCAAAAGTTAAGATTTCTTATGTGGTGTTTCATTCTGTAAATCTTTGGAATATTACTGTCATGAGGAACAGTGGATAAAGCATTATAATAAATCTTCCAATACCAATGCCACTTTGTTTTCCAAGTATTATACATGTTAATAGAATTGTAAAAACCACATAATCTAAGGTGACTTTTTTCTTAGTAAGTAAAGAGTATGTGGAGATTGATTAAAACACTTCTGTAATTCTAGTAGGGTCTAAGCAAAGGACCTCAACACAAGATTTTGCAGTAACTTTTGGTTGTGATAGTGGGAAGGCAAATTGAAGCTGTGAGAGACTCAGGAGAAGAAAAGTCAAATTTTTCCATTGTGGTAAATAGAGGAAACAAAAACCAAATGATTCTCATGCATCTTCAAGGAGGAAAGTAAGAATAAAACAAGAGCAACAAGGGACCATGGCTATTTAAAATTCTGGAAACTTGTCCCACGTTCCCTGCTTTTTGTTATTCCTTATTTTTTTTTTTACCAGTAATTAGTAATAAAACCCTTATACTGAAAAGTTTCTTTTCAACAGCCGAAAAGCCTAGTTATATAGAGTACAGAAATACATTTAAGAATCTGTAACCTGCAATTAGAAATAAGGAATGAAAGAGAAGCC
Source organism: Carollia perspicillata (assembly GCA_004027735.1). Classification (NCBI taxonomy): domain Eukaryota; kingdom Metazoa; phylum Chordata; class Mammalia; order Chiroptera; family Phyllostomidae; genus Carollia; species Carollia perspicillata. The sequence goes on from PVKM010030682.1 coordinate 1,550, forward strand.
AGTCTGGAATCCAGAATGCCACCTAGGAGATTATTTAAATTGTAAGAGGTACATGGAGGGTTTCTAAACATTTACAACCTACTAATATAGATGTTTTTATGATCTTATATAATAGCATAATTGCAAATGTAGCATTGAGATTGCAAATGTTAAAGATTATTTTAAGAATTACCAATTTCTGTTGCAACATACTATAAATAGAATAACAGCTAGTATAAAAACAATTATATAACAGATGTCTATATCTTCAATCCAACAGGAAGAAAAATATCACAGTAAAAGTTCATCAAAAAGATCAGAAAAAATTCAAAACATTAGTTTGGTATACATGTAAAGTTTTAAATGGGTAAATGAATCTACATATTTAAAATACTAACATGAAAAAATTGGACCCAATCCTTCCATTTGTATGCATAAGATTGTTTCCCAAAGGAATTCACCAAAAAAAAAAAAAAAAAGAGGATAATTTAAAATATGTTTGGGTAAAAATAAATGACTTTTAGTGATGTTACTTCATCATAGATTGTGAAACATTCAGGTAATGTAAATTTAACATTGACAGATATTCATGTGTATCAGGGTAATCACATATTTATAATGAAAGTATTACATATGCAATTCATGTCTTCAGAATACTTGGAGTCTTATAATAAAAAATAACATGTCAGATATATTTAAGATCATGGTTATGATAAAATTACAAAGTTTTAGTTAGTAATTTCTGAACATAAATAATAGTTTAAAAAATGGAGCCAAAAACTTTCCTTTAAATGTTTGTTTTTCTGGAAAGAGAAATACAATCATATGTTAAGCATTTAATTTCATTTTAAAAAATTGTCGTGTTGAATACATGTTACATACTGTATATCAACAATATAAAATATTTCATAATATATTTGGAGAACTTTAGTTTGGACCAAGTTGGAGTAGCACCTTTTTTTTCCAGGTTCTTCCTCTTAACGACTAAAAAATCCTGGGCATAACAACACAAACAAGCAGAGTTAGACTCTTAAAGGTGTAAAAAAGAAGGTGGACTGCCTAGGGATATCAGGACTTGTCCAATGACGTGGCAGCGAGTTCCCTGGATTTCCTTATTGCCTTCCACATATCCCAAAGGACTCCAAGATACCATGGATAGGCAGAGATAGAAAAAAAATCTTTAAGAAAAGCCTGTTCCTCCTAATCCATAGATCAGGAAAAGGGTAGTCTAACAGAACAGAAAACACTTGACCAATAGCCTATTCTTCCTAAACACAAATGGAAAAGTTGCTGGACTCAGGACTTCAGAGGGGAGGAATGGGAAGCAGGTATTCTACCCCAGCTATACAGCTCCCCTCCCTGAAAGTAAGAAGTGTCACTCTGGTTTCCCCAGCTGGGTGGTGTTGACAAAGCATGCATGGAGTTGATCTTCTGTACCCTGTGCAGCAGAAGCAAATATTATTCTGATTCCTCCAACAGGGTATTGTGCCAGGAGGCCCCAAAGTTAGATGATGCAGCTAATTACAAAAATCCTTCATTCAGCAGAGAACTAACTCTGATATTCCTTACAGATTTTGACAACAGAGCAAGAATAGCCATTTAAAAAAACTGGAGTAATTAGAAATTCATGGATAATTTTTTAATGAACTTCAATATAAACCTCAGACCTTAACTCAAAATTGATCATGAATTTAACTGCAAAATGTTAAACTATAAATCTTTTAGAAAAAAATTAAGGAAAGTATTAAGAATCTAGGACTAGACAGTTCTTAAATTGGATATCAAAAGCAATATTCATAAAAGGAATGATTAATTTGTTCTCATCAAAACAAAAATTTTTCTCTGAAAAAGTTGCTGTAAAAGAAATGAAAATACAAGCTACCAATTGAGGAAAAAATATTTGCAAAGGACATATCCAATGAAGCACTAGTATTAGAATACAAAGAAATATCAAAACAATGTAAGAAAACCAAAACAACCAATGAGAGAATGAGCAAAAAATATAAATAACATTCTTGAAAAGAATATATACAAATAGACACTTAAAAAGATATTTAATATGATTAGCCATTAGGAAAATGCAAATTAAAACTATAATGAGATACTATTACACACTTATAAAGACTAAAAAATAGTGAAAATAGTAAATGCTGGTTAGGGTGTTGAAAATTGACTACTCATACACTGTTGGTGGGAATAAAAGTGGTATAGAGACTCTGAATAACATTTTGGAAATTTCTCAATAGAAATGGTTCAATAAGAAAATTAAAAATATAATAAAATAATTTATAATATTATATCTGTATAAATTAAAGGAAGTAATAAAAAATTATATGTTAATTCTCTGAGCATTAAAAATACCTCAGAACATATATATTCATATATTTTAATCAGTATCTTAGCATAATTTTTTTAATGAAGTAATTTTTTCAATATAGAAATTTTCCTAGAGTTGCCTGAAAATCTATATTAAGATTGCATATTTAGTTTAATGGCAGTAAAGTTGTTTACTAAAAAATAAAACAAAATGAAAAACATTACTGCCCACTGTAACTAAGTGGATATTGTATTGGCTAATAAATAGATCAGTAAGATGAGTTCAGAAATGACCTCACATATATAGAAAACTGACTTTTGTTAAATGTTCCAAGATATCCCAAGGGGAATAGAAAAGTTTTCAACAAATTCTACATGAACCACTGTATATCCACATGGGAAAAAGATTTACTTTAAAACTTACCTTACAACATGTAGATATGTAAGATGAATCATAGACATAAACATAAGATTGAATGTATATGCCTTTTAGAAAACAGAGACAAGTATTTTCTTAAATTTGTTGTAAAGAAATTTCCTTTATATGACAAAGTATCACCACATATAAAAGAAAAGTTAAATTGATCTTTACCAAAATTAAATGTTTTGTTCATCAAAAACACTGACAAGAAAATGAAAAAGTAAGCTGCACACTTAGGGAACATGTTCTCAATATATTTATCTCAAAAATGACTTGATTCCAGAATACATAAAGACTATATAAAAATCAATAGAAAAAAATTTGAAGCAGACATGAACAGATACTTCATGAGAAAAAAACTAGTTGGTAAAGTGTAGTTTCCTTCTTAGTAATTTACCCATGGTAAATTAATACTTATGTCTTATCAAAGACTTATATAAAATTCTTTACAACCGTGTACTAATATTCATAGAAATTCTACTCATAATATCCCAACTATAGAAATAATCTAAATATTCCCTCAATGGGAGAATGAATAACCAATCTCAGAGTAGGGAAAACTTTCTTTAATAGTGCAAAGAAGCTATAACATGAAAGAAAAATTATCAACTGGCATTTACCAAAATTGAAGTTTTGCATTTCCCTATATGTATACTAATGTCAAGCATCCTTTTATACACAAATCAGCTGTATCAACAGGTATAATGGAAATGTATATTAGAAACAAAATTAAGTACTAGTTATCATTTAAAAGAAGAGAAAAGATTTAGAAAACTGAAATTTCCAAGTTTCTGTGGAAACTCTCACATTTTACTCATCTAATGGAGTCACTTTTATAATAATTTCTTTTTGTTGTTGTTAAGAGTGTAGATCTTTTTTGAAAAATGTAAAATAACATGACTATTTTGAAAATCAATTTAACAAAATTTTTATACGATTGGATTTTATACAATAAAATTTATACAATATATGATTTTATATAATTAAACATAAATTCACTTTATGACCGATTACTTTGTCTCATAGATTTTTACTCAGGTTAAATAAAAATTTGTTTCTACACTATGACTTGTAGAGCAGTGTGTAAATGTTCATAGCATCTTAACTCATAATACCTTAACCTGGAAACAATTAAAATGTTCTTTAATGGGATAGTAGGTAAGAAATCTATCATATATTGTTACAAAAAAATACAACACAAATTTTAAAAAATAAACTGATATTCAAAACATTCCACAACATGGGTGAATCCCCAAATTGTTATCTTGAGCAAAAGAGATCATTCATATACATATAAATTTATACTGAATCATTCCTTATGTGAATTTTAAGATCAGACAAAAGTAATCTATGATCATAGAAACTGAAAAAGTGGTTGCCTTTTGGGTTGGAATTTGACTGGAAAGGGGTATAAAGAAACTGAGTGCTAATAAAATTGTTCTATATCTTGACTGGATTGATGATTACTTAAGCAAAACTCACAACACTCTACACTAAAATCTGAATATTTTAGTTTATGTCTTATGAATAAAAATAATTATTGCAAATACTATTATTTCCTAAAAGTTTATATTTGTGGCATTTTGGTAAATTGTATAGTTTCCTTTCTCATTAATTAAAAATTGATTTATGTCTATTTTTTTATTTGTTATTTTATATTCTCTCTCTGAAAGATAGCCTCCATAGTTATATAAGCTTCAGATATTGGAAAACTGAAACTAAAGTGATTGGAAATTTTTTCCATAAATTTGCTTCTTTCAGACCTTCTTTCCTCTTTCTTCACTCAACTCAAAATCACTATTGGGGATATTTTTTTGGCTTCACCTCTCTCTATTCCTCAAATTCTACCACTTTCACATCTTACTCATCTAATGGAGTCACTTTTATAATACTTTCTTTCTTTTGTTGTTAAGAGTGTAGATCTTTTTTTAAAATTGTTGTTCATATACAGTTGTCTCCATTTCCCCTCACTACTATAATACTTTCTTCAATAACCCAGAAAATGCATGTTTCCATCTATTTTTCTTTTGTTTTCTTAAACATATAATTTTAAATGGTCATAATTATGTATATTAGCCAGTTTATCTCTTCCACTGTCCTGTGTATTCTTCAAAAAAGGAACCTCTTCATTTTCCTTTGGCATTATCTATTGTCTTTGACATCTACTCCATCTACTCAAAGAATCTTCTCTCATTCTTCATAGAGTTGTCTACCACGTACTAGGATATAATGCAAATATCAACAGATTATTGCTTTGGTCATGTTTCCTTTCTGGCATTTAAATGTTCAGAGTGATCACCTACATTCCTGGCTTCCAAACAACTAAAATTCACAATTTATGGGTTTCTTCATGAATGTACTCACCACTTAGACACTGAAAGAAAGTATAAATTCAGACAAATAAGTTGGGAAGAGGAAATGGTTTGTTTGTATAAAGGTTGGAAACAAGAAACACAAAGCAGGTTTAAGAAACTAAGTGTAATTTGTGGTTAGAATGCAGGAAGTTTTAGCAGAGAGGTGAGTAATTATGGTGTAGGACTTTAGTGGCTTAATACACAACGACAAGGTGTGTAGCTGTCATCCTCAAGGCTTTCATTTAGTATATTAAAAACAGTCAGTTAAAAAATATTCATTGAGCCCTGGCCAGTGTGGTTCATTTGGTTGGAGCATCTTGCCATAACTGAATGGTTGCGGGTTCCATTCCCAGTTAGGGCACTTGCCTGGGTTGTGGTTTGATCCCCAGTCTAGCATGTATGGGAGGCCACCAATCAATGCTTCTCTCTCACATTGATTTTTCTCTCTCCCTTTCTTTCTCCCTTTCCTTTCTCTGTAAAGGCAATGAAAAATTGCCCTCAAGTGAAGATAAAAAATAATAATAATATTCATTGACTATATACTAAACAGTTGAACTCTATCTCCATGAAATTCACCATTTGTGGAAAGAAAAAATACTAGATAAATAATAAAAATATAATTTAAAGAATTATTTTAAGCATGTAATTGCTATGGAAAAATATTCATAATATTTTATGCATATGCTTGTTATAACCTAGAACTGTGTGTCATGAAAAGATATCTTGTTTCTTTTGCTCAGCACTATTTTTCCAGCATCCATAAGTGTGCCTAATATATAAAAGATGCTCAAATATCTTTGTGTTAATAAACAAATTAATACTTGAATTGAACACCATCACACAAGTATAAGTTAGTTAAATAGATAGAGTTTAATTTAACCAGGATGACATTGAGGGAGAGTCTGGCATGTTCAAGTACCTGAGAAAAAAACAATAAAGCTGTTATGAAGAAAACAATATGTAGAATATTAAGAAGTGAGGCTGGAGAGGGAGGTAGAACCTGTACCATACAGTATATAATTCATGTTAAAGATTCTGGAATTTACTCCCAGGCAATGGAAACTCAATGGCTGGTTTGTATCAGGGGAATTACAAAATTATTTATTTATTTTTCATTTTTATTTCTTGATTTGAGAGAGAGAGAGAGAGAGAAATATCTATTTGTTGTTGTTTCACTTACTTATGTGTTCATTGGTCAATTATTACATGTGCCCAGAACAGGCATCAAACCCACAACCTCGGCATATTGGAACAATGCTACTGAGCTACCTGACCAGGGATACTTTGCAATTTTAAAATATGGTTTTAGCATTACTATAGAGACTCCATCTGTGAAGACTGGGAAGTAGTCACAAATAGATGAGTAGGTGTGAAGATATCAGTTGAGTTTATTTGTGCAGACTACAAAATACATTATTGAAGTTGGGACTTAGGTGTGGCAATGAGGATGGAAAACAATGCATGGAATAAAAGTCATTTAGGAGGTAGGATCACAGGAAATGAGCATTTCTGACTTGTGTGAAATTTGCAAGGAGCCAAGGGTAACCAATGGGATTATATATTGAGCAATTAAGTGAATGTGATTTGCAGAAGAAGATAGATTTTGAATATATTTTTTCAGATTCCCATGAAATTTCCAGGTAGACAGTTTCAATAAACAGTTGAATATCAATACACCAAAGATAGTCTCAACCACAGAAAAAGATTAGGGAATTACATAATGATCCAAACTCTGGATATGGATGAGTTGTTTTAGGAAGAGAGAGATAAACGTATAGAAGGAAAGGATGGTGAACACAGCCCCAGAAAGCTTCCCTATTTAATGAACATAGCCTTAGAAGCACAATTGGGAATAAAGCAAGACTTAGGGTGTCAGACATGTCAGAGGAATAAAATATGTTTTCTAGAAGAAGAGAGTGATCAAAGTTCTTTGAGTTAAAAAGTGCTAAACCTCACTCTAGGTAGATTTCTATTGGCTGACTGGATGTATAAGTGTATAAAGCAAACCAAAGGGGTTATGGTAATCCTCTAGAAGAAACCTAGGACTCACACAATGTCATGTACAATAACAATGATAAATTAGTTAAAGTTGGACTTGAGAAAAGAAACACCAGCTGGGATTATGATACTCTCACTTTATATAATCCCTCATATATGAACTGTATTGAGGCAATCTATAAATACATGCTTAAGCTGGATCTTTAATCTTGCTTTTTTGAAACAAATTAGTCACTTTTATGAGTTAAACTTATTCATAAAATACAATAAAATATAAAATATACTTTAATATGATGAGTTAAACATTTTTATTGCTTAAATTTGGCAGATAAAAAATGTAAAGAAGAAAAAATCACTCATGAAATAGCACCCAATGAAAACCGTTATTAATATTTTTATAATGTATATATTCATTACACTCATATAATTGATATATTAACACAATATATATACATGACTATAGGTAATATCATAAAGTAGAATATAGTTTATAACCTGTATTTAGGGATGTCTGAATATCTATAGGCTTTATTAATATGTGAAGAAACTAAATTTTTAACATACATAAGATGAAGATAGTAATCATGATATCTTCTCTAAATCAACTGTTATAGTGAATAATGTGTTCTCAATAAATCTTACTAACTGGTTGAATGCCACCAAAACAAATATGACAAAGAATACTTACAGATTATTTTTCACTGCTAGAATAAACTCAACAAGGACTGGGGATAGTGTTTCTGCTCTCTTTTGGTTTCCGATATTGAGCATTTTGCAATGAAAACACACACACATAATAACCGGGTGTTCATATCTAACTCTGATTCTACAAAGAAGTTGATTTATCTGTAGTCAATTCTGAATGTTTATAGTAAATTGATTTTTATTTTATAACATGTCTTTTTTGTATACTTCTTATAAGTTCAATTGGGAGGTTCTGGGCTATTTTCCTCAGGAATGAATTTACTAGAAACTTCTAACATTATCTACAAGAAAAAATGTTTTAATTGAAAACTGAAGAGCAATACAGAGTGTAGACAGATGAAAGAAAAATTTGGATTATATTTGTATTCTTGAGCAAAACAATTTACCTTGAGTAGATTGTGCAACTGTAAAAAAAAAACACAAATAGTATCCAGACAGAACAGCTACAGATGGAGATTGCGTCTCAGCACAAGGCTTCATCAGTGTTAAAATGCTGCTCCTCTCCAGTAGGGGACTGTGGAGATTTGTCTGCTACATTAAATGCGAAGTCTACATATCCTCGCCCTTGTAAAAATAGGTCAGATTTCAAAAGAAATATTTTCATGCTTAAAGTTACAAAACAAACAATTCTCATGAGCATTTTTTTGTTTACTTAGTTTTAGCTACACTTACTACACATGAAATTTGAAGGATTTATGGGACTAGCTGGAGGCGAAAGTCATAATGGCTAATGTAACTCCATCTTAGCAAATGCTGTTTCTCAACTGGGTATGAAGTTAAGGTAAAAACAAACAAACGACCAAACAAAAAAAAATGTGGTATATAAGATGTGAGTGTTATGGGACTAACACCAAAGTTCTTTACACTACTATGCCATTTCGGTTTCTTGTCTTTAAACATCATTGGTAAATGGATCCTGCACCAGTTTGTCTATTGACTTGATGAATAATTATGGTAGTTTAGAAAATTCTCTCTTGACTCACCAAAAGGTGAAATTCATAGACAATCTTTACTTAGTATTGATCTTTCTGGTTTAATGAAATGCACTTTACCCACCACCTAAAAGAGTGCTTGAAACATAAGTGCTCCATACATCCTTATTATATAAAAGAATGAATAATTCTTCTTATTACAAATATTCCTCTTTTTCATAGCTAGTTTATGCAATAAACACCTACAAATGCACACACACACACAACCACACACACCCCTAATCTGCCTGTGAAGCAATAAGCCAGTGTATCAGATTTGACATAGGATATGTGACTGTGTAAAATCATAATGGAAAGCATTTGTGTCTTCAGGAAGTTCTTCCCAGGCTCTTTCCTTTACATGTCATTCCATTCACTCTCTGTGTTCTGATATGGCAAGAGTCCCTATCTTCTAAATTTCCCAACTAGGACAAAGATCTGCGTAATTAATGCAAATATATAATCATCTGTTTGTTTCTTTTTAAAGAGATTTTTCTAAGAACTTGGGATAAATGAAAAAAATAGGCAAAAGAAGATGTAATGAGGTAGAGTTAGATCTATGTCCAGGAAATGTTAAATCTGAACAGACTGGCAGCCTTACCACAGTGTGCACAGCTCTTCCCCTCTCAGACATCCGGCAGCGTGGCCACAGAGTTTTCCACATCTGAAAAGTGAAGGTATTTCACTGACTGATTTCTGCACTGCCTTCTTAGCTATAAAAGGTATGTTGAGATTATTAATATAAACATGAATGTTTAAAAGCTGTTCTCTGGAGGCCTTTGACAATAACATAGTATATGTGTAACCCTTTTAGAGAAAAGGACAGTTAAAAATATCTGACTCCCAGGGCTCTTTTTACATCAGAATTCTTGTTAATAGTAGTTTCGTGAGGTAGACACTGATATTTGTTTGCTTCAAGTTCTGTGGACTAACATTCACACCCAACAGCAATTACAGTTCTAGCAGAAAAATAAGAGCAAAGAATTATTTTTCTTTTGCTAATGAACAGGGATACTGTTCTGAATAAAATGGGCAATCTATGACAAGCTATAGTTCAGACTTAAAGTGTTTAATTCATGTCTTTACAATTTTTTAAGTACACCACATAGAAACACCTACACCTTTAACTCTTCCCTACCTTGTTCATTTCCTCTTTATGAGCCATAGATTCAAAGCCTTTGGCAAGCAATAACATCAACCTTAAACTTAATAACATTGCTTATATTGATTGTATTTATTGCACTTATCTTTAATGGAAAGCGATACTTTCTTTTCATTGGCAATAGTGATATATATTTTCTTCTAAAGCAGATTTGAGCAAAAGAGAAAGCGAATTGATTTTAAAGATATTAAATTGCTATACGTACAGGCCATATATTAAATAAACTAAAAATAGTGAAACTTATAATTAGATGTCTTAAGACTAGAAAAGAAGAGCTTTGAAAGTGGATGTGATTTATCTGTACTCTTGTAACCATGTCAGATCTCTCAGATAATCAGGATAATCCTCTCTCAGTTGGCTTCCAAGACTATTCTTTGGCTTACTATAGGAAGAGTATCACTGAGAGCCAACTCTATGTCTTCTTATATGTTGGATTTTGGAACTATTTAATGATGCTTTGGTGGATGGCTCATGTAAAAAAGCAAAGATGTCTGATTCAACCAGAGTTTGTAAATGGGCAAAACACTTCAGGTTCTGTCTGTAGTAACCTCCCAAAACATATCTTTTATTGAAAGGCATCTGAGGCAATGTTTGTATTTCCCTATGTGTATTGCATTCTACCAGGAAGAGAGTGTAAATTTGTATGAATATTTTTGGTGGGTATTGTATAATACTTATCAACATTTTAAACAAATACAGCTTATTCTTCAAACTCCAGGAAGACAAATAATCCAATTAAAAAAACGGGCAAAGGAATTGAACAAGCACTTCTCCAAGGAGGACATACAGAGGGCCCAGAGACATATGAAAGGATGCTCAGCATCACTAGCCATCAGAGGGATGCAAATTAAAATCACAATGAGATATCACTTCACACCAGTCAGAATGGCCATCATTAACAAATCAACAAACAATAAATGCTGGTAAGGTTTTGGAGAAAATGGAACCCTATTACATTGTTGGTGGTAATGCAGACTGGTATAGCCTGTGCAAAACAGTATAGAATTTCCTCAAAAACTAAAAGTGGAACTGCCTTTTGTCCCAGCAATTCCATTGCTGGGATTGTACCCTAAGAATCCTGAAACACCATTCCAAAAGAACCTATGCTCCCCAATGTTCACAGCAGCACAATTTACTATAGCCAAGTGGTGGAAGCAACCTAAGTGCCCATCAGTAAATTAGTAGATCAAAAAACTGTGATACACTTACCTAATGGAATGCTACACAGCAGAAAGAAAGAAGGAGCTCCTACCCTTCGAGACCACATAGATGGAACTGCAGAGCATTATGCTAAGTGAAGTAAGCCCGGCAGTAAAAGACAAATACCATATGATCTCACCTATAAGTGGAACCTAATCAACTAAACAAACAAGCAAAATAGAACCAGAGACATTGAAATAAAGAACAAACTGAGCAGAGGGGAGGGAGGAGGAGGGTAACAGGGGAAAGAAGGGAAAGGGTCATCAAGCAACATGTGTAAAGAACCCATGGACAAACTGAAAGGGGGAAGGATTGAGGGTGGAAGGTGGGGAGTGGATGGGATGAGGGAAAGTAGTGGCAGGAAGAAGAAGACAACTGTACTTGAACAACAATAAAAAAATAAAAATAAAAAATAAATAAAACATAAATAACAAAAATTTTTAAAAATTCTATAGTTTTAGTCTATCAAAGAAAATCTATTATGGGTAAGTTATGATATGGATGTAAGGTGATTAATTCAGCATTATTTGTATAGTAGTAATTGGTGATTAAGCAAATTTTCTTTTTCTTGAGGTATTTTTTACTCTTAGTTTCAATACTTCCTTCATTTCTCTCGTTTTCCCACTGCCTCTCCAGCCGATCCTTCTAGACTTACTGCTTCTCTTCATCACTTCAAACTTTTAATGGTAGAGTGCCTCGAGGCAAACTCCTCTCCATTTTTTTTGATACACTATTTCTGCTGTGGTATTTATATCAGTCTTATGACTTGAAATAGGTTTTACACATTAATGATTCACCCCTCTCTCTCTTTTGCTTGTTCCTTTCTTCTAAAATCAAAGCTTGTATACACAGGCTTTGGCAGAAATAACACCCGCTTGAGTGTGGTTAGTAGGGTAATAACATGGGTGTGATAGTTTATGGTTTTAATTTGAACATTTCACCTAAAATGTCATATGGTGTGCTTGAGTGTGATATTGTTATGTTACAGAATTACATGTCTATGATTTTGTAATAAAAAGGGGACATTATTTGTGCTAGGCCCTGTATTTAACAGGTTAATCTAAATATCCATTTGCCTAATATATAGCTTAAACTTAACATTTGCCTAATATACAGCTTAAACTTAACAGGCTCAAACTGAGCTGTTGATTTTATACTTTCCTCCAATCTCTCTAGACTGGTAGATGCATTCCACTAAACTAAAATAGTATTTTATTTTTATTTCACCCCTATGACATAAAATATGTCAGAAAATCCTGTCTGTCTTCTGTTCAAGTTATTCCACAATAATAAAAAGCAGCCACTGTAGCTCCATCATATATAAATGAAATTGCACCAAGAATTCCCTTTGAGATCACAAACAAGATGTTTCCAGTTATCACCACTTCCATTCTTAGCCACCTCATTAAAGCAAGAATAAGAAATAAGAGAAACAAGATTACAGATTATATGCACATATGTATTTATTTATATCCAGTTTTATATTAATATATATCCAGATCATATTTATTACCAGTTTATATACTGGTAATAAATTATTAGAATTTACAAGAAAGTTTATCTATGTTGCTCATGATAAGCTCATATATATATGTATATATATATTCACATATATATGAAACAAAGTTAGAAAAAATATACTATTTATATAAAAAAGTACCTAAGAATAAATCTAACAAAAGGTGTGCAAGTAATAATATAAGCTTATTAGATAAAGTAAAGAAGATCCAAATATTCAATGTTATTTTTTTTCCATTTTGATATATAAATGAATTGAAACACTAGGTGATGGTTACTATTATGTGTGAGTTTGACTGGCCATGGGTGCCCAGGATAAACACTATTTCTGGCTGTTTCCAGGCTATATAAGCATTTCAGTAAGTAGACACAGCAAAATAGATTGCTCTTCCCAAAGAGGGTGGGTATCATCCAACTTATTTAGTGCCTGAATAGTGCAAAAGGTAGAGAAATGTGCTCTTTTCGTTATTCTACTGCTTGAGCTGAGACATCTTTCCTGCCCTTGGACTGGAATTTATATTCAATACCTATGCAAATATTGGCTCCCTTGTTTGCAGGTTTTTTGGACTTAGACTAATTTACACCACTGGCCTTCCTGAATTCTCCCATTTGCAAACGGCAGATTGTGGAATTTCTTAGCTTCCATAACCTTGTGACCAATCCCATCTTAATAAATATGTGCATGTATATATGTATAAATATATATGTATAAATATATGTATATGCATGCATATTTGTGTATATGTATACATATTTGTGTATATGTGTGTATGTATACACATTTATGTGTATATATGTATATATATGCCTATGTGTGTATATATGTGTATGTATATAGACTTTTATACTTCAGACAGATTATGAGAACATCGTTCCAGTGCTGATGGACACCCTTATCAGTTATTTGTGAAATAACTGATCCCTGAAAATGACCCAAGGGTACTTCATCTGTAGCATAGGTAAGTGAATACTTTTGGCATATTTATAAAATTGTATATAACACTGAACAAAATTTACTGCTGGAAAATGGAAAAGCAATATACAAACATATCCAGCTGTTGATCTCATGTTGACCTCAAAATAAAGGCCAAAGTGAGGATCAAAAAGCATTTGTTTGGTGTTAAAAATAGAATAGCTATTTGGAAGCACTGATTCTGGGAGAAATCCAAATAGTATTCCCATTAGAAAACAAAGGCAGGGCCCTGGCCGGTGTGGCTCAGTGGATTGAGCACGGGCCTGTGAAGCAAAGGGTCGCTGGTTCGATTCCCAGTCAGGGCACATGCCTGGGTTGCGGGCCAGGTTCCCCAGTGGGGGCCACATGAGAGGCAACCACACATTGATATTTCTCTCCCACACTTTCTCCCTTCCCTTCCCCTCTCTCTAAAAGTAAATAATAAAATATTAAAAAAAAAAGAAAAGAAAACAAAGGCAGGGAGTATTTATGAGAAAAATAAGGGGAACAATTACATCGATAGAAAGGAGGTGTTTCTATTGGTTCAGATAAATTAATACAGTCATGTTAATTCTAAGCAATAGTTTTAATTTTAATCCAGTAGTCCTCAATCCAGCACTTATATTTTCTGCTTTCTTGTTATCTTTTCAAATAGTTTCTTGGGACACAGTGTTGTTTTAGGCCCAGTCCAATAGTTACTTTGTCCTGTTTTAACATTCCAAAGAGTTGAGGCATAAGATGTGCAAAGCCATTTCCCTGGGATGGCAGCTTCCACTTCTTTTTGAAGTGACTCCATTCATATATATATATTTTTTTTTCCTACAGCAGTAATGAGATAGGCTAGTAAGCCAGGACAAGTGGAATAGGGAAACTGAGACAGACAGTTAAATGGCCAACAGTTTATAGCCATCTAGCAAATCACAAAATTCTATCCTCTCTAACTATGGACACTGAAGAGTAAATGGTAAATAGCTTAAATCTCCCTAAACAAGGAGACAGATAACAAAAACCTGATTAGTGTCATTTGTGCCAACCACACCCATGGATGGATGAAGGTAAGGGGATAAATCTCATTTTGGCACATCAGCATAAAACAAATGAATGTTCTGTTGAGATTCAGCTATAAGAACTTCCCTAAACTCCCAGTCTTTAAAATCCTCAAGAGGAAGGACCCAGTGAGTTCTCCCTCTTCAGAGCATGCCAGTGCCATTCTCTTTCCCTCTTCTTCCTCCTGGAGCATTAACCTGTGCCTTTCTCTTTCCTAAAGGCCAAGGGCCTTTCTTCTGCTTATGTAACTTGTTTCCTGAGCCTATACAACCCAGCAGGCTCACTTTCACTGCCTCTGTAACTTTCTAAATAAACTTAATCTTATGTTGAGTTCCTGGCTCTGAATTCTTTCTTTCCAAACAAGAACTGAGGTTCAAGTTTGTGGGTAACAACTGGTGCCATTTCATCGCCAACATTGTTACTGAACAGTAAGTGGGGTCCTGCTGCCCACCACCACCCTCTAGGCAAAATTCTAGAGGCAAAGATTTGGTGATAAAGGAAAGGAGTCATTATTCAAAAGCTACACAATTTTGAAATAGCAACTTTCCACATGCATTAGTCCTTTAAGCCCATCACTTAAGGCTAAAGTCTTTTAACTCCTGAGTTTCACTATCATTACTCCTGTGGATTTTTTAAAAGATTTTATTTATTTATCTTTAGAGGGGAAGGGAAGGAGAGAGGGAGAGAAATATCATTGTATGGTTGCATCTCATGCGTCCACTGCTGGAAACTGGCCTGCAACCCAGGCATGTGCCTTGACTGGAATCGAACCTCGATCCTTTGGTTTGCAGGCCCGTGCCCAATCCACTGAGCTACACCAGCCAGGGCTACTTCTGTCATTTTTAATTATCTTATTTCTATAGGATTAGTTTACAAACTAAGACTAAAAAGCTAAACAATTTTAGAAGCATGGCAGGCTTCTGCGTCATAGCCCATCCCTTCTAGAACACTCAAAAAAAGAATAACTCTGCCACTCTCTGCCAGGCCAGCCTGAT
>PVKM010030683.1:0-17181 GCA_004027735.1 Carollia perspicillata
CCTCACCTGCTTGGATTTCTCTTCCCGCAGGTGCCGCACCTCCTTGCTGAGCACGTGGGCACGGGCCCGGCTCTCCCGGAAGGTGGCCTGCCGGTCCTGGTTGTGGTCCATGGCTTGCTCTGTTGGAAGGAGTCCAGTTACCCACCAGGGGCCACTGAGCCTCGGGAGCGGCCGGCAGCCAGGTATCCGAGAATCAGGAATTTGAGGCCGTGTCTTGCCTCCCTCTGGGGCCCACTGTGGGGCCCAGGGCTCCGGGGGCAAAGGGCGTCAGTGTGGCTGTGGGGGCATCAGTGGGGTCGGGAGTCCCAGAGGCGCCGGGTCTGTGGCGCAGGCACATGGAGAGGGGCGTTTGCTCTCCCTCCCAAAAGTCAAAAGCAACTGTGCAACTTTTTATTTATTTGTTTGTTTTTTACTTTTAAAGGCTTTATTTGTTTATTACTTAGTTTTATAGAGAGGGGAAAAGAGGAAGAAAGAGAGGGAGAAAAACATCAGTGTGTGGTTGCCTCTCACATGGCCCACACCGGGGACCCGGCCTGCAACCCAGGCACGTGCCCTGACCGGGAACCGAACCGGCGACCCTCTGGTTCACAGCCCACACTCAGTCCACTGTGCCGCACCAGCCGGGGCCCACTGTGTGACTTTTAAGAGGTGGACGCTGTGTTGAGCTCCTGTGCTCTGAAAAGACCCAGGCTGTGCTGGGAGAGGGGCCAGCCAGAAGCGGCCGTGATGCCAGAGGTGACGTTAACAGATGTGGTGGCCAGGGGCAGGCCGGGGACGAAGAGGCAGAGGTGACAGGGGTCAGGCCGACCCAGCAGGAGGTGGTGAGTTCAGTGGGGCTGCAGCCCAAGCTAGGGTCCCCGGGCAGCTGCCGGGACAGGGAGCTAAGGGCTCTGCTGGGCTGGGAGGGGGGCGTGGAGGTGGAGCCTGGACCTGGCGGTCCCGCCCCCACGGCTCCGGCGCACACCCCAAGCCACTCACCCCAGCGTCCTCGTCTGTGAAACTGGTGAGCACCCTAGGGGGGTGGAAGAGCCGAACCAGCGGGTCCCAGCAGTGGCCCCTGCTCGTCGTGTTTAACCTCGGCTGCCCCTGGGGTGACCCTCCCAACACTCCCCCCCGCACACAGGCTGGGCCCCTGCTGCAGGGGGTCAGCTCTGCGCCCTCACCCACGGCTCTGAGGACATCGCCGGGGACGTTGTTCCCAGCTAGCTCCAGCTTCCACAGGGCTCTGTTGCTGGGGAGACAGTTCACCAGGGCCCGGCCTCCCAGGAGGCCGATGTTGTTCCAGCGCAGGTCTAGAAGGAACCCTCTTGTCACCCAGGGGGCCGGCCTAGTCTGGGGGCTTCCTTCGGGGCACCAGCAACAGAGCAGGGGCCCAGCGCAGCCCACCCTTCCTCCCCACTCTGGCCCCTGGCTTTGGGGACAGGACAAAGGAAGTGTCGGGCGGGCCGCAGGAGCAAGGAGCCTGGCCCAGGTGGCCGTCCCTGCGCCTCACCCAGCTGCTGGAGGCCGGTGTTGCTCTTCAGGGCCAGGGCCAGCTCCTCCGCACCCTGGTGGCTGATCTGGTTGTTGCGAAGGTCCAGCTGCCGCAGGGTGCTGTTCCCTGCCAGGGCGCGGCAGAAGGTGGCGAAGGCATCTTCCCAGGTGCCTAGGTTGTTCCACTCCAGGGTGAGGCTGCAGGGAGGGTGCACGTAAGGTGCACGGCCCGAGGTGCTCCCTGATCCCACAGGGTCTGGGGGTGCTTGAGGGCGCAGGCCTGGGGGTCTCTGGCAGGAAGTCTGCAGCCATGGAACTTGTGCCCGCCCCGTTCCCGCAGATGGACAGGAAACTCAGACAACCGGCCAGAAGGCCTGGACGTTCAGGCGGCAGAGCCCAGTCCTCCATGGCCAGCCCTGGCCCAAGCAGAGAAGGGGGGGCTGGGGGGCTGGGGGCCTGGGGGACACCTTGCCTCTGAATGGACGTGCTGTGCCGCAGGAGTCTTCCCAGTGCCTCAGCCCCCGCGGCCTGAAGGTTGTTGCCCTAGGACAGGAAGAGGCAGGCCCGCTGTCCCCGCCTCCTGCTCACCCTGCAGGGTCCCCGCCAGCTCAGGCAGCAGCTGGTGAGACCGGGCTCTGCGGAGACCGTGGGGGGCCTCCTGGTGCCAGCTTGTTCCGCTTACTCAGGGAAACCCTGAGGCCACCCCCAGCCCCAGGCTGCGCACGCACGCCAGAGGCCACTGGAAACAGTTCGGGGCCCTGTGCGCCGGCAGTGCTCACAGAGCGGTCCCCGGCCACTGACCTGTGCCCAGGTGGCGGGGACACCCACATCCTCCCCACTCTTGTGGCAGGTCCCCTCACCTTCAGATCCAGAAATCGCAGGACAGTATTGGCACACAGGCCCTGGAGCAGCAGTGCGGCCCCTGTGCAGGAAGGGGTGGTCACTCTCTGCCCCTAGGGCCATGGGCTCTCTCCAGGGGCCCCATCTCGGGACACCTCCCTAGATACGTGGGAGGGACATCAGGGTTCAGGCCACACTCGAGTAATCCCCTCACTGTGTCAGGTTTGAAACACCTACAACCTCTGCCCAGCCTGGAGCCAGGCTGCCAAGCTCACGCCCAACAGCACCCTGGGGCTCTCACAAGGCTTCTCTGTGACCAGGGGACACTGCCCTCTGCTCCCAGGCTTCAAGAAGGGACCCTGATGCTTGATTTTACTAGAGCCCCAGAGGAGGAACCTTCCGAAGAGACCGGTGAAACGGGAGCTCTTTGTCGAGGACTGATGACAGGGGCAGCCAAGACAAAGCGAGGGGATGCCGCCCCAGCTCTTAGGTTGCCAGCCTGCCTGGCCCCTGCCGGCCCTCGGGCCCACCTTCCTCGCTCAGCATGCAGTCGCTGAGGACCAGCTCCGTCAGCTGTGCCTCCTTCTGCAGCAGCTCGCCCAGGGCCCTGCAGGTGTCCAGGGTCAGGCTCTGCGTGGCCAGGTCCAGCCGGCCCGGCGGCGCCGCGTGCAGCTGCTGCAGCACAGCCTCCTGGGGCTCGGCGCCGCTCTCCCTGCACAGCCGGCTGTAGGAGCGCAGCAACTCCTCCATGGCCCTGGGCTGCCGGCAGGGCTGCCTCCGCGCGCCTGCAGGCGGGCCGCACCGTGCGCCAGCGGGACCGGGACTGCTTGCCTGGCGGCCCGGCTCCTCTCCCTGAGGGCCGACAAAGCGCCCCGGCCGCTCCGTGGAGGGCACAACGAGCCCAGGTCCGGCCTCGGTAGCCGAGGAACCAGAAACTGAGTGCGTTCTATAGGTGGAAAGCCCCAGGAGGGCGGGTGGTGAGCCTGGGAACACCCGAGCATGCGGCGCAAGGACGAGGACCCCTTGGGGGTGGGTCCTCCTGCGCCGGGGTGCTCCGGGCGTCGCGGGTATCCTGGGCCCTGGCCCTCGCGCCGCGGACACTCGCGGCCCGCTCCTTCCTACGCGGCCATTACTGTGCTTCAGTATCCAGGAAGAACAGGAAAGGGAGGTGGAAACTACAACTCCCAGGAGGCGTTGCGCTAGACACTGACCAATGATGGCAAGGAGGTGTGTACACGCTTGGGGAGGAGCCAAGGCAACCCGCTCCGGGCCCGTTGAGAGCGGGCAGAGGCGGGGCGGCGGAGGGCGCGCTCAGGTGTGATTGGTTGGAGGCGCGGGAGCGGGGCCCGATGGGGCGCGCTCAGGGCAAATTGGCTGGGAGTAGGGGGGCGGGGCTCCCAGGAGCGCGGGACGCGGTGGCGGTCATGGAGGGAACTGGTACTTCTTTCCGGAAGGTGAGAGAGGGCGGGCGGTGTGAGGTGCTGGGGTCCGGAGGAACCCATGGGGTGGGGCAGTGAGGACACTACGGCTGCGCCCCACGCGTGACCCACGCGCCCGCTCTTCGCCCTCCGGGGTGGGCTTCCGCGGCCGGGCAGCAGACACTGGACAGACGCGGGCGCGGCGCCCGCAGAAACGTAGGGGCAGCTCAGAAAGGATCCTGGGCCCGCGACCGCCGCTTGCCCTGATGGCTGGGGATCCGGTGGGACACTCCCTAAACCGCTTGGCGCAAGGCACAGGGCCGCCCAGCTCGCTGATACTGTCGCGTCGCTGCACAGCCTTAAGTTTCCTGTGGCCCATCGCCTATCGCGCGAGCCTGTGGTTCCGTCTCACCTGGGCCGAGCTGAAGCCCAGCTGCCGCTGCGTTCCCGGGCAGCACCTGTTTGTCTAGGTTCGCTCGGGCGTGCAGGGGCGTGGTTCCTTAACAGCACTCGTGGCAGTCACGCACTGTTGTGTGCACTCGACATCAACCCACTTAATGCGCAACCGCCCTGGCAGACGGGCACTGACACTTGCGCCGCTCAACGGTGGGGAAACAGAGGCAGAGCCGGCGTCTCGCCCTTTACACCTGGTGAAGGCGGCTGGCGCTGCGACTTGTTTCTGAGTCACGCTTTGTCGCTCTGCCCTAAGGTGAGGGAGCACTGAGGCCTTGAATCAGGAAGGTGCACCTGGAGGGCCGTGGGCCTTGGAGACCTGGGCACTTCTTTGTTCCCTCCCAGCCCCCAGTGAGGGTTTCAGCCTTGCAGAGGCGTGGGGCACTTTCCTCTAGCTTACCTTCTGCCTCAGCCCCCCCCCTCCTTATCACCCCGGATTGTGGCTCTGCCCCAGGTTAATCACCTAAAAGGGACAGTTATCGAGACAGGGTGACGGAGCAGAGTGCTTGTGAGAATCTTATCACAACAGCTGGAGAGGGGAGCGCAGGGCTGTGAAGTCCTCCAGCCAGGCGCCCTGGCCTAGCTGGGGTTGCGGTCACTGCCCATGAACAGGGCTCCACGCGTGGGACCGCAGAGGGAGGGGCTGCGGCGCCAGCTCACATCGGGGCAGAGGAAGAATGCGCCCAGGTCCCGTGCTCCTTCCAGTTCTTGTCACTTCTTAGGGAGCTGCCACTCCTTGTTGGCGCTGACCCCTTTCCTTGCTGGGACAGTTCCATGCAGCAGTGGGGCTCATTTAGCTCTTCCTGGGGGTCCAGGAGCATGCCAGGCAGTAGAGCCTTCTGGGTCTTCCCTAATGCCTTCCTGGTAAGCAAGGAGGACCAGCAGGTGGCGCCAAGCTCCAAGGTCACTGCTGGGAGGGAGAGGCTGCTGTGGCTTCCCCTAGTGACCGGTGGTAAATTCTCACCCTTCTGAGCTTGGGCCCCATCTGGTCCATGTCCCTCTGCTCCCGGGCTCTGAGCTGCGCTTGGTGAAGCAGTGCAGCCTCCTGAGGCTAAGGCTGGAGGCCGAGCGGGCCCCAGCTCACCAGCCCTGCAGGACACCCGGTTCTGCCCCCAAGTTCCAGGGTGCCTGCTGCTACTGCCCTCCGGCCAACACAGCACCCTGCTGGCCTCTGGCTCACAGCCTCTTCGGGCTGGCCCTTACTCTGGCCAGCCTCGAGTGGCCCATCCACCTGTGGCCGTGTTCCAGATGCTCTCCACCAGCTCTGACCTTCTGGAAAGCCGCTCTCTCAGCTCCAGCCCCACACCAGGCTGCCCTGCCTGGGTGTCTGTGTGTCCCTCATTCAGCCTGTCCCACGCTGAGCTCCTGAGACCCTGGTCCCCAAGACCAGTCTCCACCCATAGCCCCTGTCTCTGTAAAGTAGCCCCATTCTTTGGGAGTTCAAGCCCCTGCCTTGAGTCTTGGCCTGGACCCTCTATGTCCCTTCCATGTCTGTCAGGACATCCTGAAAATGCACGCAGGCTCCGTCCCCCGCCCGCGGCCACCGGCAGCCCAGCGCTGCAGTTTCCACAGCGTCCATCCTGCTCCAGGCACCTCGAGTTGCAGGGAGGTGCTGCGGGTGAAGCCGACCTGGCTCCCAGAGCGGGTCCGCCACGAGCTACGTGGGGTGGCAGTGGCGTGGACAGACCTGTGGAGGGGTCCACAGCGGGGGCAGGGCCTTGGCCCAGGAGCGGGGTGAGGCGAGAGGCTGCCCTGGAGCGAGGGCAGATGAGTCCCGAGGGGGAGGGCTGACACTGGGCCGTGCCCGCCTGCCCAGTGCCTGCGTCCACCTTCTGGGCCTGGAGGCAGGCACACCTCCGGGCCACCCACCCTGGGAGAGGCCCCAGGGGACAGTGTTGAGGCCACAAGTCCCAGCCCCTTCCATCCAGAGCAGACGCCTGAGGAATCGGTCGCTGTGGGGTGGGGGCGGGGCAAGGCCAGCGAGTCACTGTGTCCTGCTGGTCCCCCAGGAACTGGTGAGCAAGCTGCTGCACCTGCATTTCAAGGACGACAAGACCAGAGGTGTGGGTCCCAGCCCGGGGGGCGGGCATGGTGGGCGGGGCTGCCTGCTCTGCAGGCACCACTGGGAGCAAATGAGCCAGGAGGGGAGTGGGGGGGGGCAGCAGCCTGCAGCCAGGGCGCGGCTGTGACCTGCCCCCTCCACCTTGCAGTCAGTGGGGACGCGGTGCTGCTCACGGCTGAGCTGCTGAAGGCCTTCGTCGTGGGTGAGCTGAGGGCCCTGGGCTCCTGGCCCTGCTTTCCCCACTTCCCCACCAGCACCCTTTAGGCTGTGTCCCTGGGACACTCCAGGTGACAGGGGCTGTGCCCTGGCCCACTGAGCTGGCAGCACAGGCTGGGGAGCTGCTGGGGCTGAGGTCCAGGGCAGTTGGGCGGGGGGCGGTCCAGCCCTCCCACCTCGTCTGCCTCCCACACCCCTCCTGTGTCGTGGCAGAAGCAGCCGTCCGTGGCATTCGGCAGGCCCAGGCAGAGGACCTGGCCTGTGTGGATGTGGACCAGCTGGAGAAGGTGCTGCCTCAGCTGGTAGGTGACCCGGGGACCCTGTGGGCGGGAGCAGGGCCTGGTGGGAAGAGCAGGCGTGAGGGGTGGACAGTGCCCAGAAGACTGTCTCCTCCCCCCGCAGCTCCTGGACTTCTAGGGTGCCCACCCTCGCTGGGCCACCTGTCACACTCACAGCCCAGCCCCACGCCCACGGGTCTGGGCTTGTGGCTCCAGATGGCAACAAGGCTGCCGGTGCCAGCAGCACGCCGTTGTCCCTCACGTCCCCCTCTGCCCTGCGGGTGACCAGACACAGCGGTGTGGCAGGAGCGGGAACTGTGACCTCTGCCGACAAGCCGAGCTGTGCAGGCCACCACCGACACCAAAGCTGGCATGTCACCTCCGGGACCAGGTGCTGCTCCTCAGCTGAGGACCAGCCCCCCAGAGAGCAGCGCCAATAAACCAGCACTGCCTCGCCCAGCCAGAGCCTCTGCCTCGCTGTCAGTCTCCCAGTCCGGCTGCTCGAAGCTGGCTCCGCCCTGCCCGCATCCCAGTGGGATGAGGGCTTGCGCGCACCCTGCTCTGGTGGGGGCCCCTCGCCTGGAAAAGGTGCTCCTGCTGCCAGGTGGCCCGGCCACGCCCCAGCCTCACCCTCGCCCACCCTGCTGCACCCACTTCCCTTCATTCCAGAAGCTGCTTCCGGTGCCCAGGGACTGCAGACACAAGTCCCGGCAAGCACCCCCGGAGAGGACCATCCGGGTGGCCGGGCAGCTGCCCTACCTGCCAGCACTCCCACCCCCGCCCCTGTGGGCAGCGTGGGCTGGGGGACAAGCCCTTCAGCCCTAACTTGGCCCCGTGGGCCCCTTCCTGCACCCTTTTCCCGCCTGTCCCCCACCTTCCTCCCCCCACCCCCCCAGGGAGTCTCTGGGCTTCAAAGCGCCAGGAGCATGTGGAAGTGATTAGACCTGAAGGGAGAGGCTGGCGACAAGGGCCAGAGCCCGTGCCCCACAGCCACTTTGAAGTGCCTCAGATGGGGAGGCGGGGGCGGGCAGGCGGGAAACCCCAGGCCGGGCCCTGCCAGCCGGCCTGCCCTGCGGGTGGAGGCCACTTCCGTCAGCCTCGCCTGCCAGGGGCCAGGGTGCCTGCGGGCAGGGCCCTCGTCTGAGTGTTCCCAGGAGGAGGATAATGAACGGCGTCAGGTGAAAGCTGTAGGGAGGCAGCAAAGGGGGGACACCTGTGCCCTCAATGAGAGCAAGGTCCTGCCAGGCTGCAGGGCTGGCCAGTCCCAGGGTTGGGAGTGGCCGGAGTCCTGGCCAGGGGTCTCTGGATGGGGGAGGGCAGCAGGGCTGAGGCCTACAGGCTCCTCTGTAGAGAAGGACCAGAGGGACTCGGGGGTGCTTCAGTCTTTATTTGTGTTGGGGTGGGGAGGGGTCCTGTCGCCGGCAGGGCAGGAACCTCTGGCTAGCAACTCTCACCTCTTGCTGGCTGCAATGAGACAGGCCAGGATGACCTGGGGGCCCCGGGCTCCTCCCCAGCAGCCCCTCCCAGCCTGGCTGCCCCCCACAGTACCTGGCAGCTTCAGCCACTTGGGCACCTTGCCCAGGTCCCTCCTCAAGGGCTGGGCTGGCCCAGGGCTGGGCTCAGAGGGCCCCACAGCACCCTCCTGGGCAGCTGCCTCTGGCTCCAGGGGCACAGGGTCCAGGTCTGGCAGCGGGGACTGGGGGGTAGTGGCCCTGGACATGCACCTGGGGGTAGGAGTCCAAGGCACAGGGTTGCAGGCTTAGCAGCTGTGGACTCTCCCACCCCCAGGCACGCTCCCCACCTCCAGCCCTCACCTGGCCACCAGCATGTCAGCTGCAGATGGGGCAATGGTGTGTTCCAGCAGCTTGGGGTCCAGGTAGAGGCCTGTGGGAGTCCCACTCTCAGGCCATGGAGGAAGAAGGGGACCACCCCCACCACCATGCTCTGGCAGGGGGCAAGGCCTGGGCAGGCGACTGTCCCAAAGCCCTAGGGAGCCATGTATGTGAGGGTGGGGGGGTCAGGCTGCAGGTTCCCTTCCAGACCCAGAGGTGGTCCCTGCTCTGAGACATGGGGCTGGCGGTGAGCAAGGGCCACACTCACCTGTGGGCTCCTCAGCTCCAAAGTGCACCAGGGCCGCAGGGAAGAGCTCTGCCTGCAGGGGAGGCACAGGGGCTCAGGGCCAGCCCAGCAGGGGGCACTGCACTGCAGGAGCACACCAGTCCCTCCCAGCAGTGCGGGTGCCACCCAGCCCCCAGGAGCTCCTGCCCCTTCTGGCCCCAGGCCCCAGGCCAGCCAGGCTGGGTGTCCAGGCACGGAGCCCCCAGGGCCTAGCCCCACGCACCAGCTAGTGAGGAAACTCGCCCCGTGTGCTGGCCTTGTTGTCCACCTGTATCATACCCGCCCCCCCCACCTGGTCCCAGGGTGCACTGAACACTGTGAAGGCAATACTAGTCCCGGATGCCCCCACCCCCGGCAGACTACAGCAGGCTCACAGGTCAGAGCAACAGGTGAGGGTGCAGGGAGGGGCACGGTGGGGGGCCCAGGAGGCAAGGGCAGCCGCCACCCCATCCTGAGAGCGCCCTGGGCTCCCCTCCCCCAGCCACGTTGCCTAAAGTACACAGAGCTTGGGGTCTGCAGGGGCGGTCAGGCGGGCCACCCTCAGGTTGAAGGGGAGAGCCCAGACCCAGCAGGAGCAGCTGGATGGGGACCCACTTTGAGGGGCCTGCAGTGAGGTTGGGTCTGCCACCTGCAAGGATGCCCACTGAGACCCTGAAGGCCACAGCTGGGTCCGCTGACTAGGCCAGCACGAAGCCCCTCCCTCCAGGTGGGCCCTGTGCCCAGGGACTGTCCCCTACCTGCACAAGTGGGTGTGTCCTGAGAAGCCCCCTCAGTGGGAGGCTGGGTTGCAGGTGATGGCCCCAGAGACCTGGGCGTCAACCCCCGACCTGCCCCTGCTGACCTCTGCATGGAGGAAGGCGGCTGCAGCCCCAAAGCTGGCCGAGGTGTGTCCTCAGCCTGCATCGCCCCAGCCTTCCTGATGTGGCTAGACCCTGCCTCGTGGGACCACCCTCACAGCACACCCACATGCTCCAAGCCCACCTGTTGAGGCTAGGCCCTCTGGGGGCTGTCGGGCTCAAAGCCTTGAAGGAGTCCCCCACTGGCCTGCGTCCTGGGGACCCAACTACACAGTGTCGAGCGGACGGCGCAGGCCACCAGGAGGCCCGCAGCAGGTCTGCCCCTTGGCTTGGGCTGAGGGGGTCCCTAGGTTGCGTCAGGGTCTTCAGGAACCCCTGAGGATCCAGCACAAGGTGGTGGGCAGGGGCAGAGATGGGGGACAGGGAACACCACTGACACCAGAGGGGGCTTGGGCCCAGGAAGCAGGTCTCGTCTGGGGCGTTGGGGGCCTTTGTGCCCACTGACTGCATCCCCTGCACTCCTCCCCGAACACTCCTGGTCCAGCAGCCAGGCAGTGCAGCTGGACTGCTGTCCCCTACACCCACCCAGAGCTGCCACTCCCCAGGACCCAGGGCAGGCCCCTGGGCAGCCTCCCGGACGGCCAGCAGCCAGGGCGCAGCCAGCCAGGAACATGAAAGCCGAGGCTTCCGCACCGCTCACCGAGGGCGGGCGGGGGCTTCCTTCCCTGAGCCCTGCCAGCTCTGGTCCCGGGCGGGCCGCCACCCCGTGGAGGCCCCGTGGCTCCAGGCCCAGCTGACGATGAAAGGAGCCGGCTGCTGGTAGCCGGGGGCAGAGCAGGCAGGAAAGGCAGCACCCAAGGCGCCTCGTGGGGGGGGTCTGGGAGCCAACACCCCCCACCCCACCCCCAAGCCCAGGGTGGACACACAGGCTGGCTGCGGGGAGGCGTGGGCAGAGGCCCAGGGCGGCCCAGGCCCGGCTCCCGTCCACCTCCACTTTGTTCTCTGGTGACCGTCCAGCTTTCTGCCTGGTCTCGTCCGTCTCCCCACAACCGGCAGCCCCAACTCAGACCTCGCAGGGCCTGCGGGCCACTTAATGAGGGCTGGCCTCTGTTAGTAATTAAAATATCTGAGGAGGCTTTGAAGAGGGAACCATTAGGCCCAGGGCCGGGGAGGCCCCGGGCTGCCCTCCCAGGCGAGAGGACAGGACATTCCTGCAGGCTCTGGACGGCGGCCCAGAAGGGCGCCAGATCCATGCTCCGCGCCCTCGCCCTCACCGGGAGCTCTGGGGCCGACAGGGGCGTCGGTCGGGAGCAACGGAGCAGCCGCCGGAACCGAGGGCCCGGCAAGGGGAGGCAGGGGCAGGGAAGCAGGCAGCCAGCAGGCCCTCCAGCCGGGGCCACACCACCCGCCCGGCAGCTGGCACTGCAGGGAACTCCTGGGCAGCGGGCCCCCTGCAGCGAGGGCTCTGCCCCTTGACCCTTCAGCAGCTGCCCAGCTGCCCAGACCCAGAGCCCATCCCCTCCAGGCAGAAAGCAGGGAGGCTGGAAAGCCTGGGGCCAGCCTCAGAGGCTCCCTGCACCCTCCAGTCCGGAGTGCGAGTCACGCGAACATCGCACTCTGACACCGGCCTCACCCTGCGGGGTGGCCCCGGCAGCCAGTACCTGGAAGAGGGTCAGTGTGTGGTCGTCCAGGGTGGTTTTGGGAGGGGTGATGACTGTGGAGAGATGATCGCCTTAGAAAGGCCTTGCCCTGGCCCCACCCGCCCTCCCACTCCCCAGGGAGACGGGCCCAGGGCCTGCAGCCTCAGCTGTCTGCTGTGGCAAACTCCCTGTGAGAGGCTTGGTTGGTGGGGGGCCGACCTGGAGCAGAACCCCTATGGGGACCCCCCACCACCCCCACAGCTCCTGCACGCTGGAAGACCAGGCGGGAAGCAGAGGGCCGAGGGGCACCGGGTCAGGACAAAGGCCACCACTCGCCCTGATCCCCAGACTTGGCCTTGGATAGCAGCCGCCCACCCACAGCTGTGTCTGGGGGCGGAGCCCGAGGAGGGAGGCCCGCAGGGCTGGGAGCAGCACTCACACAGGTGGAAAGGCAGCTTGGGGTTCCCCAGGTGGCTCCTCACAAACTCGCGCAGGTCTCCCACTGAGGAAGGACAGGGCAGACGGGGGTCCAGCAGGCAGCACGGCCCCAGCTCAGCGCGTCCTAGCGCTGGCCCTCTGTGGGCCGGGCTGACCTCTGCACATGTGCCCTCGACCTGCAGGTCTGGCCTCACCAGGCGGCCTTGGGGTCCTGCCACCAGCCCTGGAGAGCCTGGCCTCCCCCGTGTCGGGCATCCGGCACTTCCCTCCACACCCTCGGGCCCACCCCAGCCCCGGGGGCCGGAGTGTGATCCTCCCCCTGCCCGAGACCACAGCTGCACCTGGCACAGGCCACCAGGACCACCCCTCCCCCTCTCACCCTGCCTGCAGTCGAGGGCACAGACAAGCTGCAGCCCCAGGCCAGGGGCTGCTCTGGGGGCCTCTGTCCAAGGCAGGTGGGCGCACAGGCACCACCACCAGGCTGGCCCGACGAGCACGTGGTGCCAGCCAGCCCAGCCCCCGCACACCGGGGGACCGTAGCGCTGAGGGGCCCCGGGTGCCCCGCACACCCGGGCGAGGCCTCCTTCCTACCTGTCTCACTGGGGCGGAAGAAGCCCTGCAGGATGTGGCGATCAGGGAACAGCACCCTCAGGGCCACCTGGGAGGGACAAGCCCAGGTGTCAGCACCGGCAGGGCCTCACCTGGGGTGGGGCAGGGGCCAGCACTGGGGCCGATGGAAATGCCAGTGTCTCCCCGGGTCTGCTGATCCTCCCGGGGGCTGGGTGTGCAGGCCTGCCAAGCGCCCACCAGGTGGGTGTGTGAAGACAGTGGCCTCTGCTTCCTCAGGAAGCCAGGCTGACCAGCCCTGTGCCGCCGGAGGCTGCGCAGGGGCAGGGGCGTGCAGGCCCCCCGGTACCTTAGGGTATCGCTCCAGCTTCTCCTTCGTCCGGGCCTCCCTGAAGGCCTTGGTCACCAAGGGGGCCTCCTCCAGGCGCTTCCTGCAGAGAGGGCGGGTGAGGGCCCGGGCCTCCGCGGCCGGAGGGGAGCCCCCTGGGCGCCCGACGGGCACGCGCCCCGCGGTGCTGCCATGGGCCTGGGGTGGAAGCAGCGGGAGGCCCGAGGGGCGGGGGGCACACCCACCGCTCACTCTTGAGCTGGGCCAAGCGCCTCCTCACGTCGTCCACGGTCACCTCGAAGAACTCGTCAGGCAGCTCCACCGGCCGGGCCCGCAGCAGCTCCTCCCGGTCAGGGTGGCACACCACAGTGTCCCGGGCCGCTGGCTGTGGGCAGGGGAGCGGCTGAGGAGGGGCCCGGCTCCCAGGCTCCACCTGTCTGCCCGAGGCCAGGACCAGGTCTGGCCAGGAGGGGGCGCCCGCTCTTGGCTGCCTGCTTAGCAGCACTGCGTGGGACCCTCACTCCCCAGACCCTGGCCCTGGGGTGAGTGGCAGCTCCTTGCTCACCTCCAGGGTCCCCAGGGCTCAGGGAGCAGGGCTCTGGCCCAGGCCACGTCAGGGGCTCCCAGGGAGGACCGGGGGGAACAGCAGCCCCCAAATTAGAGGTTCGGCAAAAACCTGCCGACCACTGGCCCCACAGCTGGACTGATCCCACATCCCCTCCCCAGGGGGGCGGCCTGGCCCTGCGTCTGCCCGCCCCGGGGACACAGGAAGGGGCAGTGTCACTCCTAATTGGCAGCGAGGTTGGCGGAAATTACAAGGCAGGGCCCATTCTGCATGCGGTGCCTCTGGGTGGGCAGCTGTGGTGAGCACGGGGCCCTCCTCAGCCTGCACCACCTAGGGAACAGCCTGGGGAGGTGTCCCCCCGGGGCCCTGCCCTCCCGCACCCAGGAGGTCAGATGCCCGCTGAGGGAGGGGCTGCTGAGGAAGCCACCCCCTGCCCCGGAAGGGCCCCGCCCTCCCACCTCAGCAGGGCAACCCCGCCCCCGGTCTCCCCCACAGGGCCAGGCGGGCCAGGCAGGCTCTGGGAACACACTTCCCGGGTGGTCCCTTCCCACGGCCTTTCCCGCAGCCCGGCCAGCGCTCAAGGCCGGGCTGCTGCCCTGGGACGACCAGGCCCAGGCTGGGCAGCACTCGGGAACCCACTCCCCCGATGCACCTGCCAGGTGTCTCCAGGGCTGCTGCCCCCCGCCAGCCTGCAATCTGGCCAGCCCCTGCAGTCACCAGGCACACAGCTGTGACACCCCTCTCCAGTGCTCTCCCTGGGGGCAGGGCGGTGGGCTCCACGGAGAAGCCCCTCTGCACGCACAGCACCAAGGCGCAATGACCAGGAAGGGCTGGCCGAGGCCCCTGGGGGCTGTCCCTTCAAAGCCACAACCTCCCTGCAGCCGCCTCAGGCAGTCCACGCCACAGCTTTTTAGAACAAAACGCCCGGCGCCGGCCGCCCCCCACAGCCGTGGCGCCTGCATTCCAGGAGGGCCTGGAGCGCCCAGGCTCCCTGGGGGGAGGCGCGAGGGCAGGACGGGCGTGTGCCGAGCCAGGCGTTCTAGGAAGAGGGCCCCACACGTGACTCGCCCCAAGAACGCAGAGCCGGGCCCCGTGCAGCCCGCAGTGTTCCGCCGAGCCGGCCACACCGATGGGCCCGGGCCCCGGCCCCGGGACGTGGCCTGAGAAACACATGGCCACTCCGGCCTCGCCATCCACCCAGCACCCCCAAGGTCAGCAGAGTCCCCGAGCTGCTGACACGTCCTGGCCTCGGGCAGGCCCTGGCCCACAAGAACTCACGGACAGGTGGGACACGATGCCTGGGCCCGCAAGAAATGTCACTGTGCCACTGAACAGGGATGAGGAAGAAACCAGGAGGCTCCGTGCCCTCGCCCTGGGCTTCCCAGGACAGAGCACCTCCCCCACCAAGGGCGGGGGAGGGGTGACCAGGGCCAGCTCGCCACATGCTGCCCACGGCCACGGCCTGGCCGCAGCTGCTGTCCCTGGTCATGGGCGGACATTGCACAGGGCTCACATCGGAGGCGGGCTTAGAGGTGTCTGGATGGACCACGATGTCTAGGGCAAGACTCAGGCAAGGGGCCACAGGTACCCACCATGAGGGTCGACACGTGCCTGAGCCTCCCCCACCAGGAGTGAGCTCCTGTGTGCAGGCCGAGGGCCAGGCCCTGGTGTCCAGGAAGGGACCCGCAGTTGCCATCACAGGGGTGCCCAGGGCCGCTGGTGGGTCACAGGCTCTGAATGGCGGAGCCCAGAACCTTCTCTGCACTGCTGACAGCTGACCTCTGCAGCCTAGATAGGCAGGTCCACTCAGCGGAGGTACCTTCGCTGAGACCCATGTGTCACCCCACTGGTGACAGCTGTCGGCAACTAGATGACAGTGGCCGGTGGCCCAGGAGGCAAGTAAGAGGGACAGGAGCACCCCCCTCAGCTGACGTTTGTGGGGGGCGCTGGGGGTGGGCCCACTCTGAACCAGGCTGGACTGACAGCCAGGCCAGTTGGAGGTGGGGATGCAGTGACTGGCTGCCGGCTGACGACAGCCACCAGTGCCTTCCGAAAAGGGCCCCGGGGGGGGGGGACCTGAAGGGGGCGAGGCGTGAGAGCTCGGCGAGGCGACAGGCACGGATGGCAGGATGTGGAGGGGGTGAGGGCCCGCCGGCCCCACACCGCCAGCAGACACACTCCAGCAGCCGCCACACAAGTGGCTGGGGACCCGCTCGGGTGCACGGGGCGCCCTCGTGTCAGAAGTGGTCGCCGAGGCTTCGTCTTCTTGACAGTAATTTTCCAGGACTCGATGACACCCGGAGAAAGAATGTGGAAACCGTCTGGAAGTGACCTCAGCCCAGACTGCCCAGCTCCCTTGTGAGGGCCCTCGGCCCCTCCCTCGCCTGCCCTCGAAGCCTGGCTGTCCCCTGACAATGGTCTGGGGAACGGGGAATGCAGAGCGCTTCCCCTTTGAGGCTTGGAGCAGACCCGAGTCACTGTGCAGGGCCGCAGGCCCAGCCTCCCGAGTCGCTCCTGGAGCCGGCCGCCCCTGGAGGGTGAGCGCAGCCGAAGCCTGCTCCAAGTCTGAGCAGGCGGGACAGCCTGGACGCTGGGGCCTGCACACGGAGCTCGCAGAGGCGCAGGCCCCAGTCCTGGGCGCAGCAGGCCGCCCGCCCGCCCTGCCCAGCAGACGCAAAGCATGGCTCTCCCGGAGAGCACAGGAGGCGCCAGGCCGCGCCGCGGCAGCAGTGCCCGCACGCTGGGAAGCTGAGCACCCCACTGAGGGTGAGGAGATGGACCCCGGAGAGCTGAGGTCAGGTCAGGGTCTCCTCGTCCCCAGGCCCGACAGCTGCCCTCGGGGCGTGGGTCCTGCAGAGAGCCCCCCGGGCCCAACCAGGATGGGGGTCTGAGAGCCAGGCCACTGGGCCCTGTGTGTGCAGCACCACACTGGTAGGCAGGGCATCCGCCACTCCCCGAGGCCCATCCCAGCGGAGACCCAGCAGGACAGGTGGCTGGAGGGCACCTGCCCATCACCAGGTTTCAGAAACCGCTGCCCTGTCTGCCAACAGACCCCAGCGGGCGTTTTGGCCGAGGCCACGCTGGGCCCCAGGCCTGTAGGAGACACGCCTCAGGCTTGCTCTGGAGGGGCGTCACAGGCAGGCGGCCGGCCGAGAGGAGGAGGAGGCTGGGCACCCCCCAGCCCCTGCCTGTCACGGGAGCAGGATGAGCAGAGGAAGGCTGGCGCCTGCCCCAGACGGGCGACGGGGCGAGGGACAGAGGAAGCACACGGCCCCGGTCTTTGGAGGGGGGGACCGGGCAGGGAGACCACTGTCTGCACCCGTCTTGCCCAAGGGACTGGGACCTTTGATCAGGGACCCCGTGCCAGCTGCGTGGGGAGCGCCCGCTGGGACGGCCGCCTGCGTGCGCAGAGCAGGGAGCGCCTCTCGGCCGGGGAAGGACTTCAAAGGACAGGCCAGGGGCCGCCCAGCAGCCCCAGCTTCTCCCTGAGCCCGGCCTGACGGCCAGTGAAACTACCTTCTAATAATTAACGTGCCGACATCAAAGGCAGGGGCCGCCGTGTCTGTAAACCATCCCGGGCCTCCGCCGAGGACCTGCCTGTATTTTATCCTGTCTCTTCCGACTCCCCATTTAAATCCAAAACCACACACGGGCAGAGCGTTAATGGGGAACTCGGGAGCTCTTTTTGATTGCTGAAGTGTACCTTTGAAGTTCCCCCAAAAGTTCTGTTTTGTTCCCTTCTCCCCTCCCCCAGCACTGAAAAGGGACACAAAGCAGACACCATGTGGCCGGCCAGCCCTCTGGGTGTGCGGCTGTTAGTGACAGGAGGCACGAGGCGGGCGGGGGACGCTCCACCACCAGCCAGCTGCCGGGGCCCCCAGATCAAAGGCAGCGCTGCAGGCGGCCGGGCGGGCCCCGCCTGCCTGGGGCCCAGGGTCAGCAGTGGCGATGCGCCGGGGTCCCGTGCCCAACAGCACCCACCTACCAG